>CAJHQP010005354.1:0-46728 GCA_905132765.1 Moricandia arvensis
TTTCACTCGGAATTTAGATGGTCACTAAGAGTTTCTTCTCAAAGTTCTAAGAAAGACAATCCAAGTTTCCCGTGGGTTTTCCAAGCAAACAAACTATGAAATGAGATAGCAAGATAAGAAAATTTGGATTGGGAATCTGCTTTAACCTCCTCAAATGCTGGATTCTCTCTCGGCCAGCAGGCTTTCCTTCCAACACAAACCACAAATCAAACCTTTTGAAATCTTTGAAACTTTTTTTTCGATCTTTTTCTTTCTCTCTTTTATATATATATAGTGGATGGTAATGAGGGCCCAGATTCAAGATAGAAGAGAAGAAGAACTGTTTGAAGAATTTAAATGGAAGATGAGAAGATGAAAAGATAGTACCGGTTGAGTGGCTCTGATACACTTGATACGTCCTAGATTCGGACAGGATCACTCAAACGGTCTAAGGGGATATGAACTCACCAAGGGAGAACTGGTGGAATGAATGGTGACACAAAGGGTTGCGGAAGGCCAATGATACTACCAAACTTCGATCGTTGCCGGTGTGATGCACCTATCCACAAAAGAAGGTTCGAAACTTGGAGATAACCTCACCAAGAAACTAAGAGTGTTCTAAACAAAGAACTAAGAAATAAACTCAATAAAAGGGGAAAACTTAATGATTTATTTTGTGTCTCTTAGGCCATATTTATAGGATTACAAGTTGTAGAGATCCAAAGAAGAATGTGTTAAAAACAAGGCATAAAAAACCGACAAAACAAGACTTGACTACAAAAATGTGTTGACTGAAAACAAAGACTAGATTTGTCTTCCACACTGTTTTGACTTGTCTTGGGACTCCTCCTTTGACTTATTGGTCGAAAATATTGCAAGTAATATCTTGTTTACTTCTTCGCAAAAGTTGTGAACCATAGAATGTATGGATCCACATTTCGGCCCAAATGCAGTCCAAAACAAGCCCATTGTCAACCATGTTTCCTTAGCTTTTCTAATAGTTTTGGACCATGTTCATGACTTAGAACTTGAATATATTGGCTTGGTTCATCAGAAAGGGAGTTCACCGATTGTATCTTCTCGGGTGGTCGAACCAGCTCGGAAGATCGAATTAGCTCGCTCAGCCTCGTCCAATGAGTGTCAATCCAGCTCAGCTCGTCTAGGGATAGTGTCAGTCCAACTCACTTGAGTTATTCAGATTATCCAAGATAGAGTCATTATCTCCATCCAGCTCCAAGGCAGTGTCGGTCGCCAGCTCACCTGAATGCGCACATGTCTGATTCGCGAGAACTGAAGATCCACCTGGTTTGTAAATGGTATAACTCCTTCTTCTGAACTCCATTTGAGCTGATTATTCTTCGAGGAGCTCTGTAATTGAGCTGAGCACACTATCAAGTGATTTCATGCAAGCAGCCTCGTGGTTTGGAAGATATGAGTCAAACAATGAACATATATCATTACTCCTTCCCATGATATCTTTATGGTTAATTGACGTTGCTTCCACTTAGTAAATCCTTCCTTTCCAAGTTAGCTCCTGGCTCGACATGTTCTGATAAGCATGATCTGATTGGTAAAACCTCTGTTGAGTCGAGCTGGTCGACAAGATCGCCATCTGATTCGTGTCCATGATCCAAGCAGGTCGGTGCTCAAACTGGGGCGCATCAGTTCCCATAATGAAGTTGTAGATGGCTGGGTGGTTGACGACCGCGAATTTGACGATTTCCGTTGTCTTCCTTTGCCATGACTGGGAGTTTGATTGATCTGAGAGTCATCGATTTTATACGCGAGAAACGCGTTAATAGTATTGGCGTTGATATGACTTCTCCCAGCTCGACGTTCATTCCTTTGAGAGTGTCATGGAAGATGACGTTGACCGTTCTTCCGTGTCCACGAGGATTCTGCCAACTTTGAGATCTGTTATTATGAGATCGATAAAGTGGGGTCACTGTGTGGATGGTTGCTTCCATGAGCTTCCTCTTCTTCGAAGGTAATGGCTCTGTTTGGAACATTTCGGGGTGGAGAAGCAGCTTTGCCAGCTTGCGCTTTACTCATCTTTCCGCTGATAAGGATTTGATTGACGAGACTGTATCGCTGTAATACTGTGATCCTTCGATGATCATGTTCGCTCTGCAATGATTGTTTTTGGGCTGCCTTTTTCATCGTGCCTTCTTCTACGTTTCTCGCCCGACTGATTTCCCTGAGATGAGTTCTAATGATTTTGGGGTCTTATCAGTCTTTGGGGGACGATCGGGCTCGCGGATAAGATCTCTTAAGCTAATTATATCAGAGAGCTATCTTGTGAGCAACTTCGTGGCCAACCTTGCCCCGAGAATTTTTCAGTTGACGGTCGTGTGACCTCGGGTCCTGGTGGAAGTCGCAAAGAGGTGTTCTCGTTGTAATTTGAATTTTAGGTCCATGTGTTTCCCGTCGTCCACCCTTGTTTCTGATCCGGAGTTGATGGAATAGTTATGGGCTCCTTGGAGATCTTCCCCCTTGTGATGGATGTACTTGTCGTTACGGAGGTTTTTCTTTTTCGGCTTTTGATATGATGCTGAATATTTTGAGGGCGTCTTCTCGCTTATGATTTTGTGACAATACATTGATCTGTTCTTCGATGATGATGTAGTCCATGGCTTTGTGGAGCGCATCCTGGATTGTATGTGGTTTGTCGAGGGTTATGCACTTCCTGAATTTTGACTTGTACCAGAGCGTTTTGCAGAGCGAGTCTATGGCCACCTTGTCCTTATTCCGCTAACCTTGGACAATGACAATTTTGAATTGTTTATAAAAGTTGCGGAGAGGTTCGTCTTCCTTTTGAGTCAGGCTCCAAGTCGACATCAGAGGTTTCTCCGATCTATGAACATAAGAGTATTGCTTGAGAAACTCCGAAGTGAGTTGGCAGGAACTTCGAATGGAGTTTCGCCTAAAGTTGGGAGAACCTATCGAGCGCCTCTCCTAGGAGATTCTCTACGAAGAGGTGGAAATGTCCGTCGTCTCTTCGTTTTCTCTGAATTTCTCCCTCCCATCACGATCTGGAAGGCTTGTAGGTGCGCCTTGGGATCAGTCGTACCGTTGTAGGTGGGTACCTTGATTTTTTCAGGATCCGAACTCTGGTATCGGCGATGCGAGCTGTGAAGTGTGTTTTCCCCAGCCTCCTGAAGCAGTCGATAAATTTGGGTGCGGGGGCTAGTAGCCTGGTGAATCTGAGATTCACCGCTCTTACTTCCGTGGCCCATTTTTGTGATGTATTTACGGAGATCGCAAATCTCTAGATCATCTCCAACGGTCTTTCCGACCCCCCGTTGGTGTTTGCTGTGAGTGATTTGAGCCTACTCTTCCGGCTAGTTTCTCATGTACTGCCTAGAAGATGTTTTCTTCTTCTTCAGCCAATGGTTTATCGAACAAGGAGTCTTTCTGAGCTGCGCGGCTTCTCTTTCCTTCTCGGATGCAAGTCAGCGTCTTATTCGGAATTTATCGGACTAATCGCTGGGATCCAAGTCGACACGTTCGTTCTCGTGTTCTTCTGTTACAATCTCCAGTGGTGGAGAGTTTTCCAGAGTTTTTCTGAGCAGAGCGGTCTCGATGTGATTTTGTCCTGATGGATATTCCTGCGAGTTTCTCCAGTCCTGTCCAGGGCAGTTGTGAAATCGAGTCTTTCCCTCCCGCAACCCTAGTGATTCCATGAGGACGAACTACTCGAGTCCTCCGATGTTAGGGTTTTTGAACCTGTTTAACGAGAGATCCCATTAGTTTTTCTTGTTCTTCCGACTTCTTTTCAAAAGCGGAGAATATATTTTCACCTCCTCGAATGCCGCACGTGCTTATCATCAGCGTTAACCGCGGTACACGTTCGTTGCTGGAGTGTTGGACGTCGTCGCTGATGTCTTTCATCGTCGTGATTTTGTTAGTTGGTCTGGTCGTCCAGTAGACATGTCTGATCGAACGTTTGTGGCTGAGAGTTAGAATTATCCGTACCCCCCCTCCTTGTAACGCCAAATTGTGGGAACCGAAATTGGCACTGTCGATTTCTGCGACAAATAGGAATGTCAAGAAACCTAACTTTCCCAGAGGTCCCATATTTCTGCCTAAGCCAAACGTCAAGCAATCAAACAATAAAAATCAGAGAAAGTAAATAATTGACAAAAATGAGAGAGCAAAGAAGGTTTAATTCCGAATTTGTGAATGAGCGTTACAACAGGTAAAGCCTCGGCCACAAGAGTTAGTAGTGAATTCCTTAATTCTAACTACCTAAGACTTCATTAACTTAGTTGAGTCGTGGCTCGAGAATAGAAAAACGAAAAATTTCCTATATCGCGCTAAGTGCTAAGTTTTTTTTCTATGCTATTTTGTGTCCATTGACTTCTCTATCTTGGTGTTCTATATATACTCCTCTTAAGGCGGTTCCCTATTTCCCTCTTTTTCCCCTGAGTCTTGTTTATCACTTTGCGAAAATATTTCATTTTTCTTCGATTTCATGATTATTCCTTGAAAACTTGACATTTATCTTCTCCTACGAACAATAGATAACCGTCATAGTATCCTTGGCTCAATCCCATCTAAAACTGTAAGTGGGCTCTTAGTCGTGTTTTAGACTTTTTCGAGCCGTTTTTTGACTTATACGTTTTCACGATTTTTCAGATATAAAACCTTCAGTATGACGTGCAGTTTTGTAAATAGTTCAAATTACTCGTTTAGTTGAGGAAAATTTGGTGTTAAGTCAATCGTTTCCGTTTAATACGAACCATTTGAATTCTTACGAGAAAACAATCTTTACGGTTTTAACCGTAAATTTCCAACGGTAACTCAACAGAGACAAAAAGAGACAGTGTGATCGAGGTTCAAAAGAGGTATTGATCAGAGCTGAGACATATGTGATGATCCATCTCACTTGATGGTGAGCTGGACGTGGTCGATCCAACTCACCTGATAGCGATTGGACGGGGACGGTTCAACTTGCCATCAGGCGAGTTGGGTCGAGCGATCCCAACTTACCTGATGGCGAGTTAGACGGTGGTAGTCCAACTCGCAGATGGCGCAGTTAGACGGTGTAGTCCAACTCGGCCATCAGGTGAGTTGGTCGACCACATGAGAGTTGGTTTAGCCGTCTCAACTCACGTGATGGCGACTTGGACGGAGACCCCCCCAACTCGCCATCAGCGAGTTGGGAGAGCTGCTCCAAGTCGCCTGATAGCGAGTTCGGCTTAGTCCCGTTCAACTTGCCGTCGGGCCGGGTTGGACACGGTTTCTTTGGTTGTTTCGTTTCTTGATTGTCCTTTCCGATAACTTTCCATCCAATCCTTTTTGAATATGCACAAGGTTCTAGTTTTGGTTTCCCGCATCTTTTTCTAATGTTTTTTGGGAATTTTCAGCCATTGATTCCGTAGTGATCGATTTTGACCCGAACATGCTTCACACTCAAAGTTTGCCTTGGCAGTAGTGTTCCCTTGACTGGATAATCCATGTTTTCTTCATCATTATCAATCAAGAGTTGCTCTTCTTCAGATTCATACTCTCCATTCTCAAGCAGCATCATCAACTTCTTGTTTGAGCACTCATTGGCTTAATGTCTAATGCTATTACACTTGAAACACTTCACATCTTTGGATATTGTGGTTTGAGCTTTCCCTTTTTCATCTCTGCCAAATCCAAAAGTCTTAATCTCCTCTCTCAGCTTGTTGGAAACCTTTTTTTTTGTTGTAGGCTGGTTTAGACGATGATCCATACTGGTTTCTGGTATATATGACTCTCTTTGTTTTGTTTCTCAATAAGCGCAACTTTTTGAAAAAGCTCCTCCATGGTGTTGAACTCTTGCATTTCTAGCCGGTCATGCACATATATGTTCAAGCCCTCCCTGTACCCCTTGTCCATGTTTGATTCATCATTTTCATTAACATTGGCTTTGATTATGATAGGTTCCATCTCCTGGAAATAATCTTCCAACACTTTTAGTTCCTTGAGCCAGTCTTCTGAGTTTTGATGGAGATCTCCGCCATAGTGACTTGGAACAGATCTAGCCTTCCTGAGGGGTGTTTATCTTGTACCAGGAAGTAACTGGTGCCATTCCATTTGTCTTTTCTTGTTCATAATCTGTTCCCACTAGTTGACTGTATTTCCACTAAACTCGCAACAAGTTTCACATTTTCTCTTTAGTGTAGTTCTGGCACTCTAAAACTAGCTCTATTTTTCTTTCCCACTTCATGTAAGCATCATGATCATTCTTACCAACGAAATGTGGAATTCTCAGCTTGATATTACCCACGTTATCATCAGTTCTTTGTCGTTGGTTGTGGCTTCTCTTGGATCTAACATCACTCCTTCCTAAAGATGAGTAAAGTATCATTTGAATCATCCTCTCTAGCTTCTCCTTTGGCTTTCCTTGTAGGACGATCATCAACTCTGTTTTTAGGTTATCTGGTACCATAAAAGAAACCATTGGCTTATTCCACTTGTTTTGATCAGGTTATCTTGAACCTGTTTGGTGATCTCAGCTATCATTGCTTGCATGTGGTAAGGATTAATGTTGATAGTAGGTGTTGTCTCCTCTGTTTGCTCATTATGGTCGCCTGACATGGTTTCTTGCAAAATCAACAAACTTTAGCAAAACACATAACTCTCTCTCTCTCTCTCTCGTCTCCTCTCTCGCTCTCTCCTCTCTCTCTCTCTCTCTCTCTCTCTCTCTCTCTCTCTCTCTCAATCTCCCTTTGTCTCTCAAAATTTTGTGGCGAAGGTGATTTGTAAACCAACTCAATCAAGTGAAAACATAGAAACCCCAAAGTCCCAAAGAAAAGAACATATAAACATATTGCAAGATTTTGGATGAGCAACAGATTTTACCAAACCTTAGTCCAATTTCTCTTAGACTGAACCCGATTTCTCCTAGATTGAACCTTATTTCTCTTGGGATATTTAAATTTTTAATCAGGTTTGACTCACTTGCAAATATATAGACAAATAAGATATTAATATGAACAAAACCCAGAAATAGAAGATGGATTTCAAAATCCCAAAAGAGATGAACTTGAAATCCCATAATGTTACAAATTTTGATAGATTAGAGATTGAAAAATAACCAAAAACTTGTCTATAGAGTGGTTTCTGTAATATCACTTAATAACTTATTCCCAAGATATCTACACTCTAATTTTGGTTGGATCTAAACTGAGATGGATTGATAGATGGTTGCTTGATGGCTGATGAACGATTAGGGTTGATAGATGGTTGGGTTGAAGGGGATTTGATGGGTTGAATATACTGAGGTTGCGGAAAGGCCTTAGACACTCCTCTCTCTCTATTCGACACACTAGTCAGTTTTTAGAGTTTGTTGATTGTTTTGGTTGTATCCATTCAGGCTCATCATCAGATTCCTAAGGTTGGCTTTTCCTGGATTACATTAGAACTAGTTGATGAACAACATGTAGTGATCGAACACATTGTCACTGAATTACAATTAGTAAACCTTTTCACTAAACCACTTGATCTTAACTATTTTGTTACTCTTTGAAACTCCATTGGGGTTTATGAGATGTAACAAGTTTGTTTATGTGTATAGAGTTGACAGAAAGGCTGATCCAGTTTTACATAGAGTTTAGATTATTTTTTTTGCACCATAAAGTCAATAGTGGAAAAGAGCTGTCGAATATGCCGTCATGCTCCAAAAGGTAAAAGTTTCTCATAAAGGAAGCAACAACAAAAACGGGAAAATTCCTTCTATCCCAACACTCAAATTATGGATCAAGAAGAATAGAAAAAAAAAGAAGAAAAATCAAGTTAAGCCCTCAAGCTTCCTCGTGACGGATTAAAGTTGAAAACTGAGTTAAGCATAATTAAAGAATATTCGTGTGAAAGATAGAAAAAGATCTGACGACTAGATAATGATCTAAGAGAGCAAAATGGTTGAACTGTATCAGAAGCTATGTCAACTCATGGACCTCAAGATGGACAGTTGTTCAAACGAAGAGGTAAAAAAAAATATTCATCTTATAACGTGGGTAATACTTAAAAAGATATATGACACATGTTCCCTCATTGGTTGCATTGAAGTACTTAAGTTTTCAAATGATATTAGATGTGTCAATCTAGGTTTATGAGTTGAGCTACTAATATATGTCATCGAGTGTCATAGTGGAACATAGAAGATTCAGTCCAATTAGTGTCAAGTCAAGGAGATGTAACAAAACAAAAAGAAAAGAGAGATTGTGTGAGATTAAATGGAAGATTTCAAATTTTTAAAAATTTGAAAAACTTTCATTTCTGAGATAGCGGGAGATGAGTCGAACTTAGGGAACCATGGGGTGGTGTTCTTTAAAAAGAAAATTATTGCCCCTACATAACCAAGAGCCTCCGCATTTCAATCTCAAATCTCTGTCTTCTACAAGCTTCCCAAAAGCAAAGAAAATTCTCTCTCTCTCAAAGAAAAAAAACTCATGACGAAAGGTGGAAAAACCTTCTACTCAAGCCAAGAAAGAATCCGACACACCACCTCCACCACTGATGCCTTCGGTTGATCACTCCACTGATGAAGATGAAGATCCAACAACTCTACAAGGCGACATGAGTCAAACCTCTCAAGAACCCAGATCCGAAGCGTTTTTCACGGCATATGACAAGATGAACTCTGAATCGGAGGCTGAGACAGATCCAGAGGACCAAAGGAGGAAGAGAAGTGTGATCGCGCTACTGAGCAGACTCAAGAAGAAGTAGAAGAGACTGGAGACCACAGTGTGTCGTTTTGAAAAGAACAAGGAAATAAGATAGCCATGTCTTCTGATGAGTACTCTGACAAGAAAGAGGCTGTAGACCACAGTATGTCGGTCTGAAAAGAACGAGAAAAGAAGATAGCCATGTCTTCTGATGACTGATGAGTACTATGACAAGAAAGGATGCTCCGAGAAAACAAAGTCTGGTGAGGTTTAAGAAGTTGAAGTTCAAGACATGGAACTTCTAATAGAAATTCAAAATAACGCCAAGAGAAATAACAGAAAGGCCACACCCACGATGTAAAGGAACAATCCAAAAAGAAAGAAGACATTAGTGACTCAGGCTCCAAGTGCATCAGGTCTAACATGATCCTCATCTGCAAGGGCTTCTGGAAAATCTGAAAACGTTGATGTCTGCTGGAGATGGATTGCACCATCCACAAAGCCCATCGAACAAAAGACCCATTCTAGTCAACTAGACAGCCATCAGCTCGGAAGCTGACGCTCGGCTTCTTCAGTCGACTGCAGACTGCTTTTAGCCGAGCAGAAAATACAACACGGATGGTCGACTCGGCTGCCCAGGGCGAGAATTCGCTCGTTTGGCCCGACAGGCCGGTAAGGCCCAATCGACCAGACGTGAACTAGGTTAAGACAGAAGCTATAAAGGGGGAGAGAAGAACAACGAAAAGGGGGAGACACAAAGGCATACACAGTGGTGGCTAGAATTAGGGTTATTTGTCCGTACGTCCTCTCGCCGTTTTGTATCTTTCCGATTGTACTCGCCATTTACTGGCTTGTTCTTTCCACTTCTTTCTTATAACCCCCCTCCATCTCGGAATCTAATAAGACGCTTCTGTTCGACCCATTTTTAGTATTTTTTACTAGCTGGTTACCACCTCTCCCTTAAACAATTGGCGCCCACCATGGGGCTGAACGGATCTAGCGTTTCTTACCCGACATGGCAAACCCGAGTGCTTCAGGCGAGGAGCCGAAACCCACCCCGACTCCTCCTCCTTTTCCTCCTCCTCCTCCCGTTCCCCTTCTCTTGACGGAATTCATGAGCTCAGTCATGGCTCGACTCGTCCAGTAGGAGGAGGTCCAGAAGATAACAAACGAGCGACTCGCTGCCCTTGTCGCCGCTCTCACCGTGCCTGCCGCGCACGACGAATAACCCGCAACCGTTCCGTCGTCACCTCTTCCACACGAACCCTCCGACTCCGACGAATGGTCACGCGACTGACGAACCCGTGCCTGCGGATAACTTCGCCGCTGACGCCTCCCCAGCCGCATCTCCACTCAATGACTGTCCGAGAACTCGCCAAGCTCAAGCTGAGTGTTCAACAAATAAACTCGAAGATTCATCAAGCCATTAGCACGGCTCCAGAGATTGACAGCGTCATCGCCTCGACCTCTCACACGCCTTTTTCTGAGGAGCTGACCAAAGTGCAGCTCCAAAAGATGGACAAGCTACGCCCGCCAAGTTACAAACCTGGAGGAGATCTCGTCGAACACCTAACGGCTTTTAACATTGCGATGGCCAGAGCTCGCCTCCCTGTCGCAGAGAGAGACGCCAGCTACTGTCAGCTCTTTGTCGAGACATTGAACGAGCAAGCTTTAACTTGGTTTTCGGGACTCGAGGAGAACTCAATCAGTAGCTTCAAGGAGCTCTCCTCGGCTTTCCTCAAGAATTATATCGTCTTCGCAAAGCGAGAGGCAACAGCTTCCAGTCTATGGAATCTTAAGAAGGGGAAGGACCAAAGTCTCCGAGACTACATGGAGCAATTTCAGAAAGTGGTCTCCCGGATCAATATTCCGGACCATATTGCCATCGACGCCTTGATGAACACTCTTCATGTCGACTGCAAGTTTCACGAGGACTTATAACGCAGCGCCTCGCCCTCGTTACAAGACGCCATCGCTCGCTCACACAACTTCATCCGTATGGAAGAAGATATGAAGGCTATCCTCAGGAAGCAACACACTGCGAAGACTTCAATACCCAAGAATACATACAACGCTCATACCGAACCTCGACAGCATGCCCCTAACGACAAGAACAGTCGTAAAAACATCCTCCTCTACGTCGTAGATGAGAATGGAAAGAAGTAGAATACATTCCACCAAGAGGCGGACTCTCCAGGAGAGTCTTCCCGAACAGCGAGTCCCGCAGCTACCGCCCATGTCGACACCGTCGCAGGGCCACCCCTCGCGCCCCCAAGCCTTACCAAATTATGCAAGATTCACGGCCAAAAGGGGCACGATACATCCGAGTGCAAGACCTTGTTCGCGCTATCATTTCCTCGATCGATAGCGGAGAACTTAAGATTCCTCCTCCAAAACCGAAAAGTGAGAACAGTTGGAGTCGAAACAAAGACAAAAAGAACCAGCGTAAGTTCCAAGGTAAACCACGTCAAACGACCAAAAGCCAAAGGACGCAGAACATACTCCTCGGCAGGCCAATGACGACAACGCCTCGGAAGACGAAGAGCAGCCCACGACCCGACAGAGGATAGAGGTTATTCGCGTTCAGCCTGGGCATTCATCCGATGAGGAGAGCGACATCGAGGAACCCCTCGAACAAACAGATCTGCACACGCTCCTCAAGCGAAAGGCTACTCCAATAGTCGACGGAGAACCCAGGCCCTCTGACCTGCGTTCTAAGATAAAAGCCAAGTGCACCAACTTTGCATTAGCCTGGCACGTCTCCGCCAGCATCCTCGACAGACGAACCTGCTACTGATCTCCACGATCACCTCAATTCCCGAGTAGGCGACTTACGAGCAAAGCTTAACCGCAAGAAAATCAAACAACCTGAAGAAAGTAAGGATCTCCGAGCCTTTCTCCTCGCCAAACAGACGAATACTCGGCCCCGGATAAACGTGATCATGGGAGGGTCTCCACGCTGCGGAGACTCGGTACAATCCGTTAAAAATCATCGCCGACAGGCGACTACGTCACAGCGATGGCCTCAAAAGCCCCCAACCGATCAGCCGATCATTTTCTCACCTGATGATTTGCTCGGTATAAACTTTCGTCATAACGACCCGCTCCTCGACATGCTGCAGATCGACAGGTATGACGTAACCAAAGTGTTTGTCGACACCGGCAGCTCTGATGATATCATCTTTCGCGAGACTCTCGTGAAGATGAATATCGACCTGAACGACATAAACCCTTCATCCAGAACCCTTACTGGTTTCAACGGCTCCTCTGAGGTAGTCCTCGGGACGATTCGTCTCGCGGTACAAGCGGAGGGAGTGACCCGAATGGTCAAATTCTCCGTAGTCAGTACCAAGGCCCCTTATCACGTGATTCTCGGCACTCCTTGGTTATATTCTATGCGAGCAATCGCAACGACTTCCCACCAGTGTGTCAAGTTCCGGGGGTCAGATAGAACAATCAGAACGGTGAGAGGGGACCAACGAGTCGCACAAGATATCCTGATCGCCACCGTTAAAATACATCATTCCCAGTCACTCGTCAACTTGGTTTCCCCTCCGACCAGCAAGGTCTGTCCGCAAAAAGAAGAAGTCCTTGAAGTACCGGTCGACGAGTCAGATCCAAGTAAGATCTTACGAATATGAGCCTACTTACCCGACGAGATGCAGCGCAAGATCCTCAACTTTTTAAAGCAGAACTTGTCCACTTTTGCTTGGTCCATGTCGGACATGCAAGGAATTGATCCATCCGTCACAACTCATGAGCTGAACGTAGACCCTAACGTCAAGCCAGTCCGACAGAAGAGACGAAAGCTACGACCCGACAGATCGCAGGCCGTCATTGAAGAGGTTCAACGACTACCCAACGCGAGCTCAATCACAGAGGTTCGCTACACCGAGTGGCTCGCCAACCCGGTGGTCGTCAAGAAAAAGAATGGCAAATGGCGAATGTGCGTCGACTTCACCAACCTCAACAAGGATGTCCCAAGGACAGTTACCCACTG
Source organism: Moricandia arvensis (assembly GCA_905132765.1). NCBI lineage: Eukaryota > Viridiplantae > Streptophyta > Magnoliopsida > Brassicales > Brassicaceae > Moricandia > Moricandia arvensis. The sequence goes on from CAJHQP010005354.1 coordinate 12,619, forward strand.
CCGAACATTGATCGTCTCGTCGAGTCGACCGTTGGGAACGAGCTATTGACATTTATGGATGCGTTCTCCGGCTACAATCAGATCATGATGCATATAGATGACCGAGAAAAAACCTTATTCATTACTGATTGAGGAATCTACTGTTATAAGGTGATGCCCTTCGGCCTAAAAAATGCCGGAGCAACGTATCAGCGGTTGGTCAATCGCATGTTCGCCAAGCAACTTGGTCATACGATGGAAGTCTATATCGATGATATGCTCGTAAAGTCACTCCAAGCAGACGACCATCTCACACATCTACAAGAGTGTTTCGACATTCTCAATACATACAAGATGAAACTGAACCCGACCAAGTGTACGTTTGGCGTCTCGTCTGGCGAATTCCTCGGCTACATCGTCACGCAGCGAGGTATCGAGGCGAGTCCTTAACCTCCCGAGTACAAAAAATTGCAGAGAGGTAAAGCGCCTAACCGTCCGAATCGCGGCTCTGAACCGTTTCATCTCACGATCAACTGATAAGTGTCTCCCCTTTTACGACCTACTCCGCGGGAACAAGAAATTCCTCTGGGATGACAAATGCAAAGACACTTTCCAGCAGCTCAAGCATTATCTTACGACGCCTCCGATCTTGGCCAAGCCCGAGGTGGGGGATGTCCTATCCCTCTATATCGCAGTCTCGTCAGTAGCAGTTAGCAGTGTCCTAATAAAGGAAGATCGAGGCGAGCAACGGCCAGTTTTCTATATGAGTAGGAGGATGACTAGTCCCGAGACGAGGTGCCCGACACTCGAGAAGATGGCTCTTGCCGTCGTCGAATCCACGAGAAAGCTGCGACCTTACTTTCAGTCACATTCAATCGAAGTATTAACAGATCAACCGCTCCGAACTGTCTTGCAAAACACAACTAGAGCCGGCCGATTGACCAAATGGGCGATAGAACTAGGCGAACTCGACATCACCTACAAATGTCAAACGGCCGCAAAGGCTCAGGTCCTTGCCGATTTCCTCGTCGAACTGTCTCCGGAACTGGCCCAAGATCTCGGAACCCTATATTTTAACTGGATACTGCATGTGGACGGTTCCTCGACGAACAAAGGTTCTGGAGCAGGGGTTAAACTTTAATCACCGACTGGAGAACTTATCCGCCAATCGTTAGCTTCGGTTTCCGCGCATCCAACAACGAGGCAGAATACGATTCATTAATCGCTGGTCTCCGTCTCGCTAAGGCAGTCAAAGCCAAACGACTCAGCGCCTATTGCGACTCGCAGCTTGTTGCTAGCCAATTCAGCGGCGACTACGATGCGCGCAATGACAGAATGGACGCATACCTTCGTCTCGTTCAAAAGCTAGCCAAGGAGTTCAAATTCTTCGAACTCACTAAAGTCCCCCATGGAGAAAACGCATGCGCCGACGCATTAGCAGCCCTCGGAAGCAAGCTCCATGACCAGGTTAAAAGGACTATACCGATTCATCAGATCAAAAACCGAGCATCGATATCTCAATGGAGGAAATTAGCCTCGTCACCTCAGTCTCCGAGACAACGTCTCAACTAGACGTCGACACCGATATGATGGATCAGGATCAGCACCTAACTGACTGGAGAGTCAAATTTATGAAGTACCTTACCGACGGGACGACCCCAGCTGATAGGTGGGCTGCCAGGCGGCTAAAACGACGCAGTGCTCACTACATCATTGTGGACGGCGACCTCCACCGAGTAACGGCTAACAAAGTCCTACTTAAGTGTATCTTCGGCGAACAAACACGGTTAGTGATGGCCGAGACGCATGAGGGTGCCGGAGGTAATCATTCGGGTGGTCGGGCACTCGCTTTGAAGGTCCGCAGCTTGGGATTCTTCTGGCCGACGGATGAACACGGACTGCGAAGCCTACGCCCGGTGATGCGACCAATGCCAGCGACACGCTCCGAGCATTCACAGCCCAACTGAACTAAAGCACCAAATCCATCGAAGCATCGATCACTCGACTCTTCAATGAACTGGGGGGGCATACTGTTGGAGATGGATTGCACCATCCACAAAGCCCATCGAACAAAAGGCCCCATTCTAGTCAACTAGACAGCCATCGGCTCGGAAGCTGACGCTCGCTTCTGCAGTCGGCTGCAAACTGCTTTTAGCTGAGCGGAAGATACAACGCGGATGGTCGACTCGGCTGCCCAGGGCGAGAATTTGCTCGTTCGGCCTGACAGGCCGGTAAGGCCCAATCGACCAGACGTGAACTAGGTCAAGTCCTGTCAAGACAAAAGCTATAAAGGGGGGAGAGAAGAACAACGAAAGGGGGGGAGAGACAAAGGCATACACACTGGTGGCTAGAATTAGGGTTTATTTGTCCGTACGTCTTCTCGCCGTTTTGTATCTTTCCGACTGTACTTGCCTTTTACTGGCTTGTTCTTTCCACTTCTTTCTTATAACCCCCATCTCGGAATCTAATAAGACGCTTCTGTTCGATCCATTTTTAATATTGTTTACTCGCTGGTTACCACCTCTCCCTTAAACAATGTCTTAGCCAGAGCAAACTTATGAGCTTATTTTCGTAAGAGAGATTTCAAGGTCGATGAGAATTATTGTGTCTTAGGAGCTTCTCTGAATGATTGTATATATAGTAGAGACTTAGGTAGGGTATGTGGACACAAGGACTATATCCGACTACCATTAATGTTGAAATCGTATAAACAAATATACAAACATATAGTGAAACACATATATGTTTTCGTCTTGCAAACATACAATTAAATTGGATTGGAATATTGTTCTGTATATGACAGTGAATAAACCCAATATATAGGGTTATCACCCATTTTGAGCATCTACAACATCTTATTATAAGGAACAATGCAACCAACTATAGAAACTGCCAAGTGATTTAAACGTAATTACACATTACACGACAATATGAACATGTGATATTTGCGAAGGTGAATTATGAACAACAACTTTTCAACACCATATGTTTTGTTAAGGTGAGGTAAACGATATCCTGAGAATTATCTGTCTTTTGTCATCTTTATCGTACCTTGAGAATAATATTGAAAATGTTTTTAGTCATAATAAACGACTTATGAGTCATCAGCAGGTCACTATGTTAATATGGGTAAACATTATTGTTACTCATTGTTAATAATAATAGTAGCCTTCGAATATTAGGTGGTATGAATTTTCCTAGCAAATATAAGGTTGGACTAAGATTTATTCAGACTTACTCTAGTGATGCCACGCAAGCAAAATGATGTGGTTAGGAGTAGACACCTAAACAAGTTCATTTGTAATTACTACAAAATTGTTGTAATTTTTTTCTCAAATAATATATAGTGGATACACATATTTTTCTAGATATATTATCAGGTGTACTCTACGCTCTAATTCATGCTATAATTCTTGCATTTACAGATTTCTTTTTGGTCTTTCCATGGATGCCAAGATGACTCTTTAATGTTTACACTAGGTCTTGCTTACGTAGTTTTCCGGTAAACAAGCAAATGTTTTAACTCGCTCTGTTATGTAAGCATATAAACTTAGTTTGACAAAAAGTAAAGCATAATACATTTCTTCCAGAATTGGATAAAGATGTTAACCCTATGAAACATATCTCAAAGACGTAATAACTCATCATATCCATTGCCAAAAACACAACAGGACAATAAACCCTTAGCTTTTTTTCATTCTCAATGACTTTTTCCTCAAAACCTTCCGTCTGACTCAGTATCTTTCAAACAGAGACTTTGTATCTGTTTTGTTCTCTGTTTCTCCCCTGTTTATCTCCTCTGTTTCTTAGAAAAAACCACAAAATATGAAAATACGAAGACTAATACTTTACATGAACAAGTTAGCGGAGTACAAAAATGTGACGCTTATGTTGTTTTTAGGCTTTGTTTCTACATAATTTTGCCATGAACTACGTTTGTTTGTATGAAGTGAACTGTGAAGACATGTCCAATCACTAGTTCTCAAGACACACTAGGCCGATACGCTGTTGCGGCTTCTATATCCACTTCATTATTGATGTTGGAACTATTTTTTTAACATGATGAATAATATATTCATATGTCAAAATGAGTTTTATTTGAATGAGAAATGGAGGTCCAATGTGTGTGATTTGAGAAATTTGTAAAAAAATAACAAATACATACATTGAATATTTGATTGGATTTAGGGTTTAATCTTATAAACCAAATATATGTTGATCTTTTATATTGGTAAAATATAAAAAAGAAATCTATTTTAAAGAATATTATTTGCTTGAATTGGTAACAATAATAATTCTATCTCTTTATTTCTTGGTCAAAATGTGGAATGAATTCACATAATAATGACAAGAATTGATGTCTCCATTAGTGCACCATGGAAGTTTCATTTCTATGTTGAAAATGTAACTTGTGCTTCTCATTATTTTTCTATATAAAGGCTTGCTAGCATTATAGAAAAAATGAACACATCCAAGAACAAAGAAAAGAAACAATTCTCCCACTTAGAATAGTTATGCTAGTATTTTTTTTTTCTTTTGTCTGAGAGTACAACACAAAAATAGGTTCGTTAGCTTCTATTCTGAGTGATGCTGGAATAGTCGAAGTGTGGTTGTATCCTGGGATTTTGATTGCATAAACACCGTCACACTGCGGGCAGTTAAAGAATTAAGGAAAGAGTGTCTCGCCTCCACACGAAATCATTCTCTGTTCATCATATTTTGGTATCAAGTATTGTATATTTTATTTATGTTTTTATCATTATATAAACAAATTATTCAGTTTGCCATATCGTAGAAATCATGGTCTTACAATCTTAATTCTTAAATTTTCGTTATTATACTAATGAAAACTGATAATTTGTTTAGTGTTTTTTCTTTCATGAAAACAGGAACTCGAGAATTGATGGTGATGAAAAATAAAATCATTATGATCTTTTCAGATCAATCATTGCATGGATTTTTGAGTTTGATTCCTAAACTAAAATCTTTATGATCTCTGATGAAAAATATAATTTAGCAAGCATGATCATCGTTCATTTCATTAAGCTAAATTACTTGAGTTGCATTGTCTTTGGAGTAATCATTTTACAAATCATTATATGATAAATTTTGGTCTCATGCTTTGACTATTATTAATTGCTTAATATTAAGATTTGTTCTTTGGTCAAATATGTGTTATTGCTTTAATCTTATGTTTTAATTATAAAGCATAATGTTAGCAGTTATGTTTTATTTCTCATAGTCTAAATTGACCATGTTGCAAATTTATCTATGGGTCAAATATCATTAATTCATTTATGAATTGGCACTAATGATATTTTTTTTCTGCAAGGTTATAAATAAATGTCTTATAGCTGATGGAGATAACACCAGTAAATTGATCGATGGAGTTTTGGTATTAATGGTGAATCGAGTTTAAGTAATATAAAAAAAGATATTATAAACATTTCGATCTTATGAGATCAAATGTTATGGATGGAAATGAATTCGTGAATCGACGTTCCAGATTAAGTTTGGGAGAGATCTACCAAATATGAATCGTTTGCCATAGAAAATATAATATTGTTGATAATGATCAAAATATTCATAATTTGTCAATGTTTAACGTAAGTCGTATAAAGATTGACTATGAGAAAAAATGAGAAATCTCATATTAATGTGACTGAAACTGACATGCATATTGTAGTTTCTAAAGTCAATATGGTTAAAAATAATCAAAGTGAGTAGTGGTTTTGATGCCACAAGCCACAAATAATATCTTGTAAAGATATGTATATTTGCTACAAAGCAAAATAATATTTTTGAAATAAATTCAAAAATAAAATAAATATAAGTTGGATTTATAAATCGACTTGAGAAAACTATGAAAATAGTTATATGTAAAATGTGAATTTCTGAATATGAAATACATTTTTCAGAAAAAAAAATTCATTTAAATCTAAAGGAGTTGTAGATCAAATTTTCTAAACTCTTAAGAGATGTTAAATGCAAATATGCATATTTTGAGTTATCTCAAGAAATGTGGGGGAAGCTTTGCTTACCATATAAAGTCATTGGCAAGAGGCCACATGAACTTAGTGATAATTATCACAAATAGTTAAAAAAAAAAAAACTAGTGCCATGCATTGAGTTTTGTATATAATGGTTAATTGTATCTTGAAAGAAGATGACAAGAATCATTAGACAATTGATCTCGACTAATCTTAAGAGATTATGTTCATTATGATGACAACCTAGGATCCTTATATTAAAGGTGTGTCATGAGATCATATTGTTATATCATCAAGAGGAATGGGTTAATGCATGTGAATTAAGATTAGGTTTGGCGGTAACTCTACCTAAATGACTGGAGATCCCAAGAAATAGGTTCAAGGAGACAACTAAGTCAAACTAAATCTGCCCAAAGCACTGTAAGACTTCGGTCTATACTCAGTTCCTAGGATGATTAAACAGTGCTACATGTAACGAATAGAGGATAAGCATTTGCTTTTAATGATTTGTGTCCATTATTTTGAGATATGAATGAAGTAGTACATGATACTCCTCTAAACAAAACTAATGGCAAATCACCTTGTGAGTGTGAAATGGGGCCATTTCTAGGAGAATGAAGGAAATGCTATATCCTCCAAGTTCACTCATGATTAACTAGGACTGTTCACGGCCAAAATAAACACAACAGAGAACCTAGTTCTGTGAGAGAATGAAACTATGTTATAGTTATTGTCTAGGTTTACATCAAAGCCCAGGTGGTTCAAGACATCATGTTCACTACCTGGCAGAGTAAATCCGGTAGCTATTAACAATGACTGGTTCAAGGCTGAAAAATGCTACCAACTCATCATGCAGTGAATTTCTCGTTTGTACTCTCAAAAGTCCTTAGTTGAGTCTTTGTCGAGTCTTGTCTAGGAGGTCAAATCTATCGAGTCGTCTAGTGTTTAGAGTCATTTCTATTCATGTGGGGGATTGTTGGAACTATTTTTTGAACATTATGAATAGTATATTCATATGTCAAAAATGAGTTTTTATTTGAATGAGAAATGGAGGTCCAATGTGTGTGATTTGAGAAACTTGTACAAAGTAGCAAATAAACACATTGGATATTGGTTGGATTTGGGTTTTGATTTGTTAGTTGGACTTCATGTTCATTAACCTAATCTTATAAACCAAATATATGTTGATCTTTTATATTGGTAAAATATATAAAAAAAGAAATCCATTTTAAAGAATATTATTTGTTTGAATTGGTCAAACAATAATATTTCTACCTCTTTATTTCTTGGTCAAAATGTGGAATGAATTCACATAATAATGACAAGAATTGATGTCTCCATTAGTGCACCATGGAAGTTTCATTTCTATGATAAAAATGTAACTTGTGCTTCTCATTATTTTTCTATATAAAGGCTTGTTAGCATTATAGAAAAAAAGCACATTCAACAACAAAAGTTTACTCTCTCCCACTTAGAATAGTTATGCTAGTATTTTTTTTTATTTTGTCTGAGAGTACAACACAAAAATAGGTTCGTTAGCTTCTATTCTGAGTGATGCAGGAATAGTTGAAGTGTGGTTGTATCCTGGGATTCTGATTGCGCAAACACCGTCACACTGCGGGCAATTTAAGAATTAAGGAAAGAGTGTCTCGCGTCCACACGAAATCATTTTTTGTTCATCATATTTTGTATCAAGTATTGTGTATTTTATTTATGTTTTTATCATTATATAAACAAATTATTCAGTTTACCATATCGTAGAAATCATGATCCTACATTGCAAAGATTCGTCTTGTTGCTGCTATGTAGGAACATGAACATGTTTTGTGTATATGTGTATTAGTGTATATATTTATATATGATTATTCGAAAGATTTGAATATTATTATATTACTATGACATGTGTTTATTTTCTTTTATTTTAATTTTTAATTTGCAGAGTACTTATTGATGCAAATATGTTAAATTGTCTTTTTACACAAGTTTTGAAAATTGAAACCGATATATATAAGTCGAAAAATTAGGTCTTTCTCGGTTGTAGCTTGCTTTCTCTCCCCATCTCTCTTTCTCATATCATTAATAGATTTTTGATTTGTAGAGTTAATTAATCACAAGTCACTCTGCATTGGAGAAGCCTTCCGGTGGATTTGGTAGAGGATATACTCTCTAGGGTTTCGGCTATACCTTTGGTTCGACACAATGGAACACTACATTAAAAAGTGGGAGATTCACTAAGATGCACACTGCTAATGCACCAAAGGAGGAGTCTCTGATGATCACGTTGATTGATCATTAGGTTTGCTTAGTAAAGATCAATCTCCATGCTCCATTTGTTAAAGTTGCAACTCATAAACTATACCTTTAAGAACCTCTCTCTGATTCTTCCAAAACGTTTTTCACTGCGATGGCTTATTGTTATGCAACACAAAGGACAAGAGATTCGTGGTTTGGAATCTATGTTCAGGGGAAACCAAGTGCGTTGAACTCAGAGTCTTCTAAGACCGACTACTATGCTCTCGGTTGCAACAACAAAGCCTCATGCAAGCAATACCAATTCTTGAGAATGGATCGTCAAGATATCTCCTTTGGAGAATCGGTTTGTCTAAACACAACTTAATCTAATTAAATTGCTAGTTGGCAAAAAAGAAATCTTCCCCTCAATAACGTACGTGTATGAGATTTATGACTTTACTTCTAATTTTTGGCGAGTTCTTGGTGTGGCTACAGATTGTTTTTTAGCAAAATATCGTGGTGGCATATATGTGAAGGGAAATACTTATTGGGTTGCTATTGAAGCAGCAGAGAAGCCATACCATGACTTCATTATAAGCTTTAACTTTTCAACATAGATGTTACAAAGTCTGTGATAGATTTGGGTTTTTTATGGGCTTCCAACTTAAAACCAATTGGCGATAAGTGGATTGGCCCAAGTCCCTTATATATTACTCAAGTCCCTTATATCTTTTCAATGTGGGATCTTCTCCCCAACACCCTCCCTCGAGATAATGGTGCTTATAACCATTAATCTCGCAGATCCATCATTCCCCCTCCGAGACAATGTTTTTTATTCTCTAGCAATCTCGAAGGAATTGAGCCTTTTTTAGGCCATCAATTCGTGGGATGATCAGGCCACTGTCCGGGCCGGATTAATGGGTCAGAGTGTGGGCCCGCCCAAATCTATCATGGTATCAGAGCCAAGGTTGAATTTCTTGTTCATTGTTGGCGGAAAGCGATTATTGACTTCGGTTACTGTTCACGACGGCATTGTTCACGACGGCACTGTTCACAACGGTATTGTTCACGGCATTACTGTTCACGGCGTTACTGTTCACTGGTTACTGTTCACTGGTTACTGTTCACCGATTTTGGATTTGTTGATTTTGAGATCTGTGAATCGATCTCGAGATTGTTTGGGGTCTGTTGAGTGTTTGTTTGGTTAGTGGATGATGGAAGAGAAGATTTTTGATAAGAATAGATTTGCGGAAAGCAATCTTAGAGGTGTTGTTAAAGAAGTTGCGGAAGGCGCTTCACTGAGACAAGGGAGTTCAGTGGCACACACACCGGTTGTGTCGCACACAGTTACAATGCAAATTAATTCCCATGCCAAAAATGATTTGAAGAAAGAGCAATGGGAACATATTTTGAGTGATCCGTGTTTTAAAATCAGAGTCAACTAATTTTTCCAGTGAAAAAAAGGTTCATGGATAAGTGGATAATTGATAGTGGAGCTTCACATCATATGACATGTATGTTGAGTTCTCTTGTTGATGTCCATAGAGTCTCACCGTGCTTGGTTGGATTACCTAATGGGAAGAGTGTAGTTGCTGATAGAGAAGGAAGTGTTGTTTTGACAGAGAAGTTGAGGTTGACACGAGTTCTTTTTGTGGAAGATTTAAAGTGTAGTCTTATCTCTGTGTCACAGTTGATTGATGAGTTGAGTTGCATTGTATTATTTTCGAAGACAGGATGTCTTCTATATAATGCTGGTGTGCAGATGGTAATTGGAACTGACGAAAGAAGAGAAGGATTGTATTTTCTTCAAGGTACCAAATACATTCGAAGTGTCAGAAAAGAGGTTAAGGTGGAATCTTTAGAAGTTTGGCATAAGAGGATGGGACATGCCTCTGAAAAGGTAATTAGAAAGTTACCTGGTGTTGATAGTGGAAGTAATGGAGTATCTGGGTGTGACATATGCTTCAAAGCAAAGCAATGTCGAAGTGAGTTTTCCGCTGAGTTCGAGCAAAAGTAAAGAGTGCTTTGAGATGATACATTGTGATTTATGGGGGACCGTATCGGACATCTAGCTTGAATTGTTTTTCTTACTTCCTTATGAATGTGGGATCTTCTCCCCAACAGTCTGGGTCTTCCTCACCCTTTTTCGTATAGTACATCAGCTCAATCAGTGGGGGAGAGAAGAGCAACTTTGTCTCTTAGTTGTTGAACGTCTCATGTTTTTTTATGGATGATGGTGTTAGAGATGGATTACAATCCACCTTCAAGGCCCATCGAGTGAAAAGTCGGCCCAGAGATCTAGAAGATCGGGAGGGGTGCGTAAGCCGATCGCGGTCAAGCGATGCGGCTTGATCAGAAGCCGACGAAAAGTTGGTCGTACGGATCTGATACTCGCGTCAGACACGATCGCAGAAGTTGCGAGCCGACTAAGCCGATCAATTGTAGCCCGTTTCCAGTTGGTCGGTCGGCCCATCCAAAAGCCCGGCCCAACTTAGGATATATGACGAGCTAGGGCAAACAGGGTTGGAGAGAAGTTATAAAAGGGAAAAAAAAAGAGGAGAAGGAGGGGGAACAAAGCATTACAATCTTTAGAGACGATTATTAAAATACCTAAGAAAGAGAGTAAACAAAGTTTAAGTTGTAAAAACGTCTTTGCTGTTAGCCCACAAATCAAACCAGATCGTTCGTTAATCCATCGACTAACTCTAGATCTAACATTTGGCGCCCACCGTGGGGCTGCCGAAGTAACGTTACTACTTAAACGATGAGCACCGACGAAACAACCACCGACGAGCAGCCAGCGCCCGTTCCCGCCGCACCGACCATGACTCAAATCATGGACACCATTCTAGCTCGTTTCGCCCAACAGGACGAAGTACAGAAGGCGACGAACGAGCGCCTCGACATCCTCGCCGCCGCCCTGTCCCCTCCTCTTGGAGCCACGAGCAACCCACCTACTGTTCGCCGCCAGCTATTCTCTGTTAACCCTCTTACTGGCGCTCCCGCACAAGAAGCCCCGCCTCAGGCAGCGCAAGCAGAGCAAGCAGCCGTCGGCCCAGATCTGACACCCGACCTACCCGGATCCCGCGACGAGCCGACAGATCGCGCAGCTTCAACACTCTCTCCGGGATATTCACTCAAGATACACCGCGTGACCAGCTCAGCCCCGGAGATCGAGAGAGTCCTCGAAGCCACCTTGCGAACCCCTTCACCCGCCGGATTACAGATGTCAAAATCCGACAAACTGAAAAGCTCCGCATACAGCCGTACACCGGTGACTCGGACCCTACCGACCATATGACAACGTTCAACATTGCTGTCGCTCGCGCACACTTTAGCGACGAAGAAAAAGACGCCGGCTCTTGCCAGCTCTTCGTCGAGAGTCTTTCCGGCCCGGCTCTTACATGGTTCTCTAGACTTGCTGAAGGTTCTATCGACAACTTTCACGACCTCTCCGCCGCCTTTCTGAAACACTACGTCATGTTCACTCGCGACGGAGCTTCTATCTCGGACCTTTGGAAGATGTCCCAAGGTTCCTCCGAGAGCCTCAAAGACTACATGGAACGTTTCAAGCAAGTCGTCTCCAGGGTCCACGTTAACGACAAAACAGCTGTCGAGGCCCTACGACACACACTATGGATCAATTCCGAGTTCCGTAAAAACCTCTACTCTCATCCCACTGTGTCCCTACAGGACGCTCTTCATCGCGCCAAAAACTTCATCATGCTCGAAGAAGATAAACGCGCGTTCTATACAAAGCAGAATACGGCTAAACAGACAGCTCCCAAATCGGCGGAAACGCCTCTTGAGCCGCGACAGCACGCGCCCTTACGCTCGAGGAGAGAAGAAAAAACCCACCGTGTTCGCTGTCACCGGAGATGAAGCTTCTGCCTCCGCGTTGCTCGTCCGCGAGCCAGGTTGGAATGTCTGGGAACGAGATAACGATGGCAAAGCCATACCCCCGCGACCTAGCACCGCCGGTGTTCCCCACGCGGCCTACGACGAAAGCAAGTATTGTGACTACCATAAGGTCAAGGGACACGACACCAAGGAGTGTAAGCAGTTACACGAGCTCTTACTTGCAGCCTTCTCCAACGGACAGACGAACATCGAGCCTCCTCGATCTAAACAAAACAAGAGCAATAAGAGCTGGTCCAAATCTAAGGACAAGAAGAAGAACCCCCAGCGAAGGCATGACGCGGAGCCGTCACGACGGCCCGAACCTACCGCTGCTCGCCAGGACGATCATTCGTCCTCCGATGACGAAAAGCCTCAGTCCCGGCGTAAGATATTTACCATCCTCGTCGGTCCTTCCTCAGCGTCTCCAACCAAGGAACCAGTTCACCATGATCTTCGTACTACGCTCAAAAGGAAAGCTTCCTCAGACCTGCGAGTGCAACTTAACGCGAAAGTCGCGGATAAGCGCGGACAACTAGTTCCCGGCCCTGCCGATTTACGAACCATACTCAACTCATCGGGCACGGCTCCGCGCGAGCAACCGAGCCAAGGCCTTGATGACCTGCGAACAAAACTGCCATCGCAAAATGCGGACCAGCGCGAGCAACGAGACCACAATCGTGATGATCTGCGAACAAAATTGAAGTCGACGGTCGCGGATAAACGCGAACAGTTCGATCGTGACTCCGGCGATCTGCGCGTAAAACTCAATACGAAGAACGCAGATATGCGCGAGCAACTGAATCGCAGTCCCCCCGATCTGCGAGCAATGCTTAACTCTAGAGTAAAGGATCTCCGCGATCGTTTGAACTCGACGGCCCCCGATTTACGGGTCAAACTTCATAAACTCCGTAGCACCGCGTCCAGTTCCCACGAAAACAGGCTGAGCGTCATTATGGGAGGATCCCCACCCTGCGACGACTCAGTTCGTTCTGTCAAGGAATTCCGTCGCAAAGCTACAACTGCTAGGAATTGGCCGACTGTCCCGGAGAATGATCACCAGATCACTTTCTCCGCTGCGGATCTGGCAGGGGTCCATGTCCCTCACAACGACCCCCTTCTCGTCGAACTCGGGATTGGTGAGTGCGAGGTCACCAAGATTCTCGTCGACACGGGTAGCTCCGTCGATCTAATTTTTCAAGCGACCCTGGACAAGATGCGAGTGGATCCGCGTCAAATCAAGCCATCCACTCGAGCGCTCACAGGTTTCAATGGATCTTCTGAAACGGTGTTGGGGACCATACGACTCGCCGTATCCGTCCAAGGAGCGACCAAACAAGTCAAGTTCTCGATCATTGATGTCCGCGCTCCTTACAACGCCATCCTCGGGACTCCTTGGATCCATTCCATGAAGGCAATCCCTTCCACGTATCATCAATGCATCAAATTCCCCGGAGCCAACGGTCGGATACTCACGATTCGAGGCGACCAACTTGCTGCCCGCGACCTCCTAGTCAACGAAACCAAGGCTCGCCGACCTAACCCGCACATCAACACGGTGGTCCGACCAATCGAAAAGCTCTACCCACTTAAGGAAGACATTGTTGAAATCGGCCTCGATCCTGCCGACCCGAGCAAGACAGTCAGAGTAGGAGCCTATTTGGCCGACGACCACAAAGATCGCATCATCTCCTTCCTCGCCAGCAACGTCTCCACTTTCGCTTGGACCAACAACCGACATGCCAGGGATCGATCCGGCCGTGACTGTTCACGAACTCAATGTCGACCCAACCTTCAAACCGGTCCGCCAAAAGCGACGAAAGCTCGGACCCGAACGAGCCAAGGCAGTAAACGATGAAGTTGATCGCTTGCTCTCGACCGGTTTCATTTCCGAAGTTCGGTACCCTGAATGGCTCGCAAACCCGGTCGTCGTCCGAAAGAAAAATGGCAAATGGCGTGTCTGCGTCGACTTCACTGACCTCAACAAAGCTTGTCCCAAAGATAGCTTCCCACTTCCGCATATCGACCGTTTAGTGGAATCTACCTCTGGAAATGAGCTTCTTAGCTTCATGGACGCCTTCTCCGGATACAATCAAATTTTGATGCACCCAGATGACCGCGAGAAGACCGCATTTATCACCGACCGTGGCACATACTGCTACAAAGTCATGCCATTCGGTCTTAAAAACGCCGGAGCGACCTATCAGCGACTTGTTAACAAGATGTTTGCCGATCAACTCGGCACCACGATGGAAGTGTACATTGACGACATGCTCGTCAAATCCTTACGAGCAACCGATCACCTCACGCATTTGGAGCAATGCTTCCTCACCCTCAACAAATACGGCATGAAGCTCAACCCAGCCAAGTGCACATTCGGCGTGATATCTGGAGAATTCTTAGGCTACATCGTCACCCAGCGAGGCATCGAAGCCAATCCGAAGCAAATCTCAGCAATTCTCGAACTCCCGAGTCCCAAAAACAGCAAAGAAGTCCAGCGATTAACAGGACGAATAGCAGCCCTGAATCGGTTCATCTCCCGGTCAACTGATAAGTGCCTCCCATTCTTCGAACTCTTACGAGGAAACAAAAGATTTATCTGGGATGACAAATGCGAGGAGGCCTTCGGCCGACTTAAAGCATATCTCACCACACCGCCGGTGCTCGCAAAGCCAGAGGAAGGGGACATCCTGTACCTATACATCGCCGTGTCTTCCACTGCTGTAAGTAGTGTCCTCGTCCGCGAAGACCGTGGCGAACAAAAGCCCATTTTTTATACGAGCAAGCGAATGGTCGACGCCGAAACCCGATACTCTACACTCGAAAAAATGGCACTCGCCGTCGTCACTTCAGCGAGGAAACTCAGGCCTTATTTCCAGTCGCATTCGATCGTCGTACTGACAAATCTTCCTCTCCGAACCGTCATGCAGAACACGAACCAATCAGGCCGACTCTCCAAGTGGGCTGTTGAATTAAGCGAGCACGACATCACCTATCAGAACCGGTCTGCCGTCAAGTCACAAGTCCTCGCCGATTTCCTCGTCGAATTGGCTCCTGAACTCGAGTCCGACCTAGTCCCCCCTAACGCCAACTGGGTGCTACACGTCGATGGATCGTCAACAACTAAGGGTTCCGGAGCCGGTGTCCAGCTCCAATCACCTACTGGCGAGTTAATCCGCCAGTCTTTCCGTCTAGATTTCCAGGCATCCAATAACGAGGCTGAATACGAGTCCCTGATAGCCGGCCTCCAACTCGCCAAAGCCGTCGGCGCCACGCGTCTAGATGCCTATTGCGACTCTCAGCTCGTCGCTAATCAATTCAATGGCGATTACGATGCTCGGAACGATCGCATGGAAGCTTACCTCAAAGTAGTCCAGCAACTTGCAAGTTCCTTCGAGCACTTTACCCTCACCAAGGTCCCCCGCGGGGAAAATGTCTGTGCCGATGCACTTGCCGCCCTCGGTAGCAAACTCAGAGATCAAGTGCAACGCACTATACCAATTCATCACATCCCTTACCCTAGCATCACGGCCTCCAACGATGACGCGGAAATCGTCACAACCATATCTTCATCCGATGCCTCCGAGCCTCCGGACTGGCGCACCCCTTTCATCCAATTCCTCGCGCATGGCAGCCTTCCCTCCGACAAGTGGGAAGCTCGCCGACTCAAAGCTCGCTGCACCAATACGTCTTTATGAACAACATCCTCTACCGATGGACGGCAAATAAAGTCCTCCTTACCTGCATAAGCGGGGAAGAGATCTACCTCGTCATGGCCGAAACGCACAACGGAGAAGCTGGCAGTCATTCCGGTGGGCGCGTTCTCGCCCATAAGGTTAAGAGCCTTGGATTCTACTGGCCATCCATGATGAAAGATTGTGAGAAGTATGCACGAACCTGCGATAAGTGTCAACGACATGCACCAGACATACATAGCCCGACTGAACTCCTCCGAACAACGACGGCACCTTACCCCTTCATGCGCTGGGCCATGGACATAGTCGGACCACTCCCTAGCTCACGACAACGCCGATTCCTGCTCGTTATGACCGACTATTTCACCAAATGGGTAGAGGCAGAATCGTATGTCAACATAACAGAAAAAGAAGTCCAGAAGTTCGTGTGGAAATACGTCATTTGCCGACACGGTCTCCCGTACGAAATCATCACTGACAATGGCTCCCAGTTCATCTCACATCGCTTCCGCGGCTTTTGCGACCAATGGCGGATTCGGCTAACTACATCCACCCCGCGTTATCCCCAAGGAAACGGCCAAGCCGAGGCGACAAACAAAACCATAATCGACGGGATCAAAAAGAGACTCGACTTGAAGAAGGGCCACTGGGCAGATGAACTCGACGGAGTCCTTTGGTCGCATCGTACAACACCACGAACGGCCACCGGCCTTACGCCATTCTCCCTTGCTTATGGTATCGAGGCCATGTCACCAGCCGAGGTTAATGTCGCGAGCCTCCGACGAGCAAAGTTGCCTGACAACGAAAATATCAACCGAGACATGCTCCTCGACGCACTCGACAACATCGAAGAACTCCGCGATCAAGCGCTACTTCGTATTCAGAACTACCAGAACTTAGCAGCAAGCTACTACAACAAGAAGGTCAACCCTCGTCCATTGCTCCTCAACGATCTCGTCCTGCGCAAAGTCTTCGACAACACGAAGGAATGGGGAGCCGGCAAACTTGGGACAAACTGGGAGGGACCCTACAAGATCGTCGAAGTAGTCAAACCCGGCGTCTACAAGTTAGCCACTTCTTCCGGAGAACCGCTCCCGCGTTCTTGGAACGCTTCCAATCTACGCAAGTACTACGCGCACTAAAATCGCGACCAGCAGCCTCCCGCTAAAAAAAAAAAAAAAAAAAAAAAAAAAAAAAAAAAAAAAAAAAAAACCCGAGTAGATGGGCATCTCGTCCACTTCTACTCGTCGAGCAAATGCATTCCTCCGAGTCACTTTTGCTCGCTCAAACGAACTACGATCGACTTGATCCCCTCCAGGGTACGTAGGCAGCCTTTCCTTAGGCACAGTCACTCCAAAAAAAAAAAAAAAAAACCGAGTAGACGCGCATCTCGTCCACTTCTACTCGTCGAGCAAATGCACTCCTCCGAGTCACTTTTGCTCGCTCAAACGAACTACGATCGACTTGATCCCCTCCAGGGTACGTAGGCAGCCTTTCCTTAGGCGCAGTCACTCCAAAACAAAAAAAAACCGAGTAGACGCGCATCTCGTCCACTTCTACTCGTCGAGCAAATGCACTCCTCCGAGTCACTTTTGCTCGCTCAAACGAACTACGATCGACTTGATCCCCTCCAGGGTACGTAGGCAGCCTTTCCTTAGGCGCAGATACCCCGGCTGAAGACCCCTCCAACGATCCCACGGGAAAGGTCTGGCCAACCAACACCTGTCTTGATCACGTTGCGAGGGTAATCTACGCCGAAGGAATGATTAAGTCCATCAACGCACGAGTTGTTTGTTCCTATCCAATCACTCGGCACGTAAATCGGAAATCGATAAGCTGATAATCGGATCGACTTTCTAAAGGAACTTCCGCACAACTTCGTTAACACAAAAAAAAAAAAACAAAAACTCACAAGACAAAGACCAGTTTCATTTAATCAAAGGGGTCAAACCCTGAATGATACAACAAACAACAAGAAGGAGCAGAGGATACAACAACAAAAAGAAGAAGAATAATGTCTAGGTTTCCGAGTCGACCACGGACCGGTTAACCAGCTGCTCCTCCGCCACCTTCTCAGCGCCCGAAGATTGGGCCTCTCCTTCCAAGTGACGATGGGGCGTGCGAAGATCAGCAGCGACCGAAGAGTCCAGCACACCCTCGTTCGTACCAAACTGGTCGAAACTGGGGAGAAGGTCATCAGCAACGAACCGTGAGCGAAGAACAAGAGGGGATAACTGGAGGAGCTCTTCCGGAAGATCCCCGACCCTCGCCTCCTCCATAGCCGATTGGAACTCAGCCTCCCTGGCACTGAGCGAATCCAGGACCACTTGCGGGACCTGAAGCCCCTTCTGATCCTTTAACATCGCTAGACAGTCCCTCGCCCCCTTGGTTTGACTGAGGTAAAGGCGCTTCTCCTCGAAGATATCGCGTTGGGCCATGTATTCCCTGATGCCGCCGACCCGCCTAAGGAATTTGGCTCTCATGGCGTCTACCACCCTTGCCCTTTCCTGCGTGACTTCACGGATTCGAGACTCCCTTAACCGATTCTCCTCTGCGTCCTTTGTAGCCACGACCTCGGCATTCGCACGCTCCAGCTCCTCGATTCGCAATTGAGCCCTCTTCAGCTCAGCGGACAGCTCCGCGGCCTTTGCCTTTTCGGCCCTAGAGCGAGCAACCCATTTGTCCCGCTCTTCAACCGCCTTCTTGGAGACTTCAAGGAACTCGACGCTCTTTTTCTTGAGAAAGGCGTCCTTACTCGCTGATTCCTTCTCCGCCGTCTTCAATTTGACCACCGTTTGTTTAAGAGCACGGTCGTACTCCTGAACTAGGTAGTTCCACCGGCTTTCAGACTGAAAATTTCAACGAGAAAAGTTAAGCAAGGTTCGGAAAAACAAATCAAAAGAAATCAAGGTAGGACAAATCTCGAACCAGTAAAGCGGTCCTAGCCGCGTCGATGTATAATTCGGAGAGGAGGAGGTCGCCAATCGCAGGCATATCCCGAGAGCCTCCCTTCACCTGACGAGTAAGCTCAGCGCAAGCATGAGCGTTGTTAACTAGCGGGACCGCCTCATCGAAGTAGTGGAAGTCCACTTGATGAGACAAGGGAGCGCGAGGACGCCGCGGGATCTCTATCCCCTGTTCGATCCCCCGCCTCGCTGACTGTGGGATGACACTGTCAACGATCGGAGCACTCTCCCCTTCTGGAAGCTGGTGATCATTTTCGCCTTCGGGAATCTGGGAGTCCCGTTCGCCCTCATCACCACGATCCTCAGGGATGACCGGTTCCTCGACTTCCTCGCAAGCCGAGATTGCCGCCTCGTCAACTCCACCCGCTTCCTTATCCTTCCTCTTCTTCTTCTTCCTCTTCTTCAGAGGCTGCTCTTCGGACACGGCATCCTTCGCCGTTTCAGTGGGATCGCACGCCTCATCGGTACGAACATCCACTCGCTCGCCGGTTTTGACCTTGGGGGACCGGGTATTCTCACGAGACCGTTCGGATCTTGCTCGTTTCCCGCTGCTCCTCGAGTTCCTTCGAACCAAGCCATCCTCTGATTCAGGTTCCTCGGTGGTAGGGACCGCAGCAGTCTCTTCCGCAAGATTTGCTCCCCCTGTTGCGTGACCAGGGTCTTGCTCGTCCATAGCGTCAAGGACCGACAAAGGATTAGCCCCAATCAGGTCAACCCCCTGGAGGTCGTTTTCGAACAGGGAGCTGAAGTTCGGAATGTCCTTCATTGCTACGCTTCCCTTCCTCTTTTTCTTCGCTTGACCCAGCGGCTTCGTGTGAACGAGCTTAAGCCTTGGACCTCGAGTTTGCTCGCACGGAATGTCGGGCGCCCAATCAACTGCGATCAATGAAAATGTTAACGCAAAGGAGTAAGTGGAAACGTCCCCGAAGAAAAAGTTAAACTTACGTCTGGATATCCGCTCCTGGTTTCTCCGGATCCGCCTACGAGTAATGTGCGACCACTTCTCTTGACTAAGGGCAGCGATCTTCAAAGCGTTCGGAAAAAAGTCCTCGGGATAGGCTCTAGTGCAGGGATGCGTAACTGCAAAGACAAAGGACGAATCAAAAAGGTTAGAAAGTTACGGAATGAAATTTTGCTCGGCGAAATCAATCTAACCAAGCCTAGAGCTCCAACGAACGCGATATCCAGCCCCAGGGGGATCTTCGAAGGCAGCTTCATCGCACTTCACGTAAAAATACGAACGCTCCCAGTGCGGAGTTTTGTTCGGATGACCGGTCAGGATGTTGAGCCCAGGTCTCATCCTCAGCGAGAATAGGCCATTCGGCTGGGCGCTCGTCATCGTCATTTCTTCGAAAACCCTAACGCTCATCGATACGTCGATTTCTGCGGCCATCACCATGAGCGCAACCGCGATACGCCATGTCCCCACAGTCATTTGAGAAATCGCCACTCCCCGGCGAAAGCAATACGAGGTCACGAGCCTCGGTATGGGGAACCATAGCTTCACGTCCTTTTGGAAGAAGGATTCGTACACGCACTGGTAGCCCCTTGGAGGAGTCCATGGCCGTTGGTCGTCCTTTGGGATTATGAACGTAACTCCAGCGCCGCCACTCGCCCTCAAGATTCCCTTCACACTCCCGACCGTAGACCAGGTGCCGCGAACATCCCCCCAGTTCTGTCCTTTAACATTTGACGGGCGAACGAGGCTCGAATCGAGCGCAGGCAAACGCTCGAAGGTCCCGATGCTGTGGTATTTGATCGGATAGAGGGATTCGTCATCCGGGAAGATATAGGGTTCGTCGCTCACAATAACTCGCGTCCCCGGGTGAGAACTTCCATCTGATTTGCGAGCACTCGAGCCAAGGCCCCCTTCATCAACCGTCGGGTTGCCGTCGTCGTCGTTCCGGTGAATCCTCTCCGCCTCAGCGACCAGGAGTCGCTGAGATAGATCCAGGCCGTCCATATCCCTCAAGGCATCCCGATGAGCTTGAGAGGGATCGACGGCCGGAGAAGCGCCCTTCGAGACGTCTGAATCGGCCGCCGGAGAAGAAGCTACCGCCTTCCCTTTCTCAGCCGCCGAAAACTTTCTACCGGAATCGGCTCCCATAACCGATCGATTTAAACTAAAATATGTAGAGAGGAAAAAAGAGAAGAAGGCAGAGAGGGGTAAAGAGAGAGAAAGTACCTGAAGTCGCGGAGAAAATGGGAGAAGTGATCCCGGCCCCTCCTATTTATAGCAAAAAAGGGAGGGGAACCCTAGAGTCGCTTCATCATCACCCTAGATGGGCCTACTGGGCCTAGAGGCGTCGTTTCCGTTTCCCGAGTTAAACCGGTTATTGTCAAAAACACAACCTCAACCGGCTTCAAAGTTGCGCCTTGACGACCAAACTCTCGTCTCGTTTCAACAAAGTTGCGCCTTGACGACCAAACTCTCGTCTCGTTTCAACAAAGTTGCGCCTTGACGACCAAACTCTCGTCTCGTTTCAACAAAGTTGCGCCTTGACGACCAAACTCTCGTCTCTTTTCAACAAAGTTGCACCTTGACGACCAAACTCTCGTCTCGTTTCAACAAATCCGCTCCCTAGCGACCAAATCTTCACCGCCGGCCAAACCGCATCGAATCGCATTACTTGGATGCTCGATTCCTACTTGCCTCCCCGTCACCCTCCGAACCAAATACTGGAAATCCGTCCGAAGCCTAGTCATTTTCACTTCGAACGAACTGGGGGGGGCTTACTGTTGGAGATGGATTAGAATCCCTCTTCAAGGCCCATCGAGCGAGAGGTCGGCCCAAAGAATCGAGGGCCGGGAGGGCCCATAAGCCGATCACAGGACGACGGCTTGGTCTCCAGCCGATAGAAGTCGGTCGGACAGACCGGATGTACGCAGTACGAAACGAGCTCGGAAGTCGCGAGCTGGCTAAGCCGGTTAGCCGTAACTCGCCTCGAGCAAACTGACCGGCCCACGAGAAAGCCCGGCCCAACAGGAGATGTACTACGAGCTAGGGCGAACAAGACCGCAAAGGGACTATAAAGGAAGGAGGAGAACATTGTAATAGGGATCCCCTTTTTAGGAAAAAGGAGAATATCAAGTTAAGAGAACAAACAAGTTTAAGTCATAAAACGTCTTCGTAGTCAGCCACAAATCAAACTAGATCGTTCTTTAACCCATTAACCAACTCCAGATCTAACATTTCCTCAAACAAACTTATTGATAAAGGAGGCAAATGTTATTACCATATAATATGTAACAAACATACTTATGAAAACAAATCCCCTATATATTAATCCTGGAGCATTAGAACTTTTAAGTGTAGCCACGTGTCATCACCAGGATGATTCTCAGAATCCTTAGGAAAAAGTTGGTTCATCTAATTATAGACTATACTTTTATTAAATTAACATTTATATTGATTGGTAGTGCATAAAAGGATATTTAACATTCTTTCCTTAAATAAAAGATACGGAATTACCTAATATAATTAACATATATGTGACAATTAATGTTTTGAATAATAAAGATTTGATAATATATTTTGTATTTTTCATAAATTTTTAATTTATATTATTAAAAAATAAAACAATCACATTAACCATATAATAAAAAATCAAAAAAAATTCTTACATATTATATTATGAATTTTTAAAAACAACTATAAATTACTAAAACAGTAAAAGCATTACAATCAAAAAAATTTGAACAATGTTTTTATTTATTTTTGTTATAAAAAGATACAAATGATCATAATATCATATGAATATTAATTATTATTTAATATATATTCAGATTATATATATATATATACTTTAATATTTTTAAATTAAAATATATATCATATAAAATATATATATGTTAATTATATACTTAGATGGATCATTACAACATATTTTGGTACACACATGTCATTATAACATATTAATATACGAGCTATATATATTAATCCTAAAATATTAAAATCCTTAAAAGCAGTATTGAGAAATATTATGTTATCACTACAATGAGAAATCTTATATATATTAATCATGGAGCTATATATACGAGTTTTTTGGTAGTTACATGTTATCACTACAATGATTTTTAAAATCTTAAAAAAAAATAAGTTAGTCCATCTAAATATATATTATACCTTTTATTAAAATAATTATCAGATTAGTTATTCATGTATAAAATAATAATTTCTATTATTTCCTTAAATAAAAGCTACGAAATTACTTAATATGATTAACAAATGTGTGACAACTAATGATTTTGAATAATAAATATTTGATAACAATATATGTAGCTTTCATCATTTTTGTTCAATTTTATATTCTTGAAAGACATTTAAAAATCACATAAGTATATAATAAAAAATCTAGATTTTTTCTAATTTGCTATATTTTGAATTTTTTAATGTAAATTACTAAGGCTCTTAAAAATCTACGATGAAATTGTTTTGATCAATTCTTTAACTTTTTATTATGACAAGATATAAATGATCATAAAATCATGTAAATATGAAGTTTCATTATAATATATATACATTTATTTCAATATCGTTTAGATTAATATATATATATATATATATATATATATATATAATACATAAACATGTTAATAAAAAAATATTCATATTAATAAAAATAATATTTTTATCACAACAAATATAAAAATGTTAATAAAATCATATGAGTATCAAGCCTCAATAAATAAATATTTATATTAAATATATTATATATCTATATCAATATCATTTGATTTTAATTATATATTATATAACATAAATAAATGGTTTATTTTGTTTTTTATCAACAAAAAGTTTTGTAAATAAAAAGAAAGATTGTTTTTATTTATGTTATTACTCGAATTTAATTGTATACGTAATAGCTATTCGCTCCTCAATTATTCAATATATTTATTATTGCATAATATGTAAATTAATACAAAATAAATAGAGTTAATTGGTGGAATAACCATAATGAAAAAAAAAGGCAAATAACCATAAAAAAAGTTACCAAAAGTGAGAGGATAATTGTGCAAAATGTGGACCCTTCTCTCCTTCACAGCGCGTCAATATATAAAACAAATAGTAGGGTCCACAGACATAAGTGTAAAGTGCGGCCTAATATGTTCTAAATGCGTATACTATTCTATTTGCATAGTCCATAATAGTATGGTATGTTAATAACATTACTTAAATTTTAGGTTTCACACATTATGGTGTACATTATAGAATAAATGGAGCGACAAACAAATAAAAAAGTTGAGAGAGAGAGAGAGAGAGAGAGAGAGAGGAAAGAAATGATTGTATATAATTCTATGTTTCCAAATAGCAAAGAACACAACAAAATTATATCTCATTTGAAAAAAATCTTACTTTACTATCTAAATGTGTAAGATAGTATAGAATAGTATATAATATTTTCAATATATTATAATTAATTACATATTGGTTGTTCGATGAGAGAACAACACGAAAATATAGAAAATATGAGAAACTGTGTAGAGTTTTAGTTGAGTTAAAACTCTAGATTGATCAATTCACATCAAATTCTTTAATCTTTATGTTTTAAGTATGAGGTATCATTTGAAGTAGAAATTAGATTATACTATATGAATTTATGATATAGTATAGACTTTAATGTGATTTCTTAATCTAACATGATATATCAAATGTTATAAATATGTTTTAAAATTTTCAAAACACATCATAAATAGAAAAAAATATATATTTTTGTTAGTATTTTATAAATTTAGATAATTATTTTTAATAAAACTAGAAGATAAATAAGATTAGAGGGGAAAACATTTTACAACAAAATAAAAAATAAAAGAAAAACAAAACCACTACACATACTTATATAAAGGGGTATAACAACAATTAATACACAATATATATAGTGTATTCTAGCCATGTAGTTGCTATGGTCATTTACCAAATTAATTTTTTTCTTATGGTTATCCTTGCTAATTTTCCAAATAAATAATATTATCTACAAATAACTTTTATACATAATTAATCTTCATTCTGCGCAAGCATGAATCTCAAATGTTACTTGATCATATCATTTCAAAAATATGATTCTTCATATCGAAGTGAGATGGTGAATTATAACATTTGAATGATATCATTGAAGCCCAATGTAAATTAAATAAGTTTAAAAAAAATATCAACAAACATCACCCTACTCATCAACATTATATTGACGATTCATAACTATACGTTTGGAGACTTATGACATCATGGTTGAATAATCAAGATTAATATTCAACGATAATTAATATATTAATTTCACTCCGCGCATGCGCGCGGGTAATCATCTAGTGTTTTAATTAAAAGAAAACACCATTGTGATATGAGTACTACAATGGATTACCAAGACAAACATGAAATGATATTTACAATGGAAGTGGTTGGTACCATGTCTTAGTCTCGACGACGAGCCTTCCCTCGTGAGAACTCTCATTGTTCTTGTTTTGGGCGTTGCATTGGAGCGTGGTTGCGTGCATTGTTTTGGAGGTTTTGAACAACTCTTTGGAACATAGGTTCTATGTCTTCTTTCGCTTCCTCAACGCATATCAAGTATCCCATGGCGTCTAAACTCTATTCGTGTGATCTCCTCCACAACATTTCCTTGATCATCATCTGCTTATTTTCTTGCTTGTTTACGGAGCTGTGGTTTGATTCCGTTTGCCGGGAGTCTGCAAATGGGATATCTCCTTGCTTGCATTGTAATTATTTTCTCTATACAAAAAAAAAAAAAAAAACTGAATCAGAACGTAAGCAACACTCAAATTCATGATATATAATCTAGAAATGAAAACTTCTCTAAAAATATCTTTCATAGTTGAGTACAGATTCTTGCACAAAGATGAATGAAAAACTGAAGTATATAGTGGAAAAACCATCAAAGGATAAGAAAGAGAACGTAAGTGAAGTCAAAGATGTTGCAACTAAACAAGCTATGTACAGAAGATACTAAACCACCTACTGCAGATGTCAAAAGCGAAGAGACTTTGGAAGACTGATGCAAAATCAAGAGAGAAAGAAACTGAAGCAAACGCAGCAACCTGAAGTCACGTCAAAAGAAGTTAATGTGAAGCAAAATAATTCAAACAGCTTAATATCAAAGGTAAAGCAATCACTTGATAAGGCAAAGAGAATAAAAGAAACTTTCAAACGTTGAAGAGCTTCACTAAGTGATGACCACTCTGGAGAATCACGAATAGCTTTCAACACTTTAATAATATTGCTTAGATAACATATATCACCTTAGTATTTCAAAGAAACATAAGGGATGTGAGATAGTATGAAGAGAGAGATACTAAAACACACTTCTCTTTCAAGCTAATGTAGAGACCTTGTGGCTTCCTGTAAAGTAATCTACGGTGAAAGGAACTGGTTAGTATATGGAATCTCAACGAAACCAAAATTGATTTAGCTTTTAATGGCAAAATGAACCGGTTGCGTATTCAAGACTTTGAAATAAGATTCAGGAAATCTAACTTTTTTTTGATACTTCTTAGGAGTTTCTTTGGTTTTTTCATTCATGAGATGTTAATCTTAAATCCCCTTCGATTAATCATGGGCAATCGTCTCTGATTAACATCAAGGCTCTTTGATGTCTCCCTTCATTCCTTTCTTCACACTTGTTACTGCCGCCTTCACCGCTCAAAACCCTAATCCTTCCACCACGAATCCAGGAACATCCCTCTTTTGTGATATCAAAGTAGATAAATTAGATGAATGAATCAAACGAATTGGACGCGGATAAAGAGAAACCCTAATCGGCAAAGCTTTATTTCTTTTCTCTCTACGTTTTATTCAATTAATTTGTGACGACAAAATGATTATTTGTTGTTACTCAGATTTTTGGCTCTTAAAAACTTAGCGCTTTTGGAAAAAAAGAGAGGTGGTATTAACATTTTTTTGGCGCTACATTTATGATAGCTTTACAAATCTGTAAACACTATCTAAAACTGACAAATATGTTTAAGATAA
The DNA here is from genome assembly GCA_905132765.1 of Moricandia arvensis. Lineage (NCBI taxonomy): Eukaryota > Viridiplantae > Streptophyta > Magnoliopsida > Brassicales > Brassicaceae > Moricandia > Moricandia arvensis. The sequence goes on from CAJHQP010005354.1 coordinate 39,359, forward strand.
CACTCACGTACAAAACGTATCTTCAACTGCTATATTTACTTAATGGATCTACCTGTTATGCGAAACTAAGTCACATTTTACATGAACACCCCTTCACATATGGATTTTTTTCTTTCGATTTATTTAAATACTTGAAAAAGGAATCTATCTGTGGACTATACCTCTCTTTGGAGATTAGGCTCAACCATTCTATAGGTCCAAAAAAATTCAAGTTAATAAAAAACATTAACAGTGTAATGGTTTTGTTATTGTGAATGTAATTTGTATGATCCTCATTGTCAAAACATTTTGTGAAATAAATAAATTATATATCATAAAGTTATTTTTGGAGTTTTTTCCTAATAAAAAAATAATTTAGATGATATAATTTCTATGTTTGGTTTAAGGAAATAAAATATTGTTTTTTTTTGGAAAATCCAACTTAAAACCATCCTTAATGCATATAAAACCAAAGTTCTAAAAATCGGTCTAGGCGGCGCCTAGGCCCCCGCCTATGCGGCAATTCAGTTTTATCCGAAACGATTTTCCTAAAATCCGATTTATACCGATTTATACGATTCAAGTCGATTTAAATTATTCAGAATCAGTTAAAATCGATCTAAATTAGTCTAGATATGTTAATTTAAGCAATAATGTTAGTATATATTCACAAATTAATCTAATTTCTTTTATTTTGCATATCTAATTTTGATAATTTATCACAATAATTTTATATTTCTATTTAAAAACTAAAAAAAATCATATAAATATCATATATTTATTTTCGTTAACGTCTAGGCCTCGTCTAAGTTCCGAATAATCTGCTTAGTCGCTAATCCTTTATAAATCGCTTAGTTACCACCTAACAATTTCTTGAACATTGTATAAAACCGTTATCGATGTTTTAAAAATTGGTTTATGCAGTACCTAGACATTCAAACAGATTTCTATACCACTTTTTCTAAGAACAGGTTTAGACGTGTTAATGAATAACAAGAATCTAGGAAAACATATACCTTTGTCCAAAGTCGAAGATAAAAACCATCTTAACTGCCAAGGCTTCAACACCAAATTTGAGAGTACCGAACTTTAAATTGTGTCCAGTGATTTTTTAAATATATGTTTTTACACAAAATCCTAAAAGGGGCCTGTTCGTTTCTCCATTTGTCATTTCCATCCGAATGATCAATTTATGTGATCCATCTAGATGATCCATACAGATTTTAGGGGTTGTTCGTTTATTCATCTAGATAAGCTATTTAGAAATATACCTCTATTTTGATTTAATCATTTGTTTGATATTAATTTTCACTTAGCTAATTTTTATTATTTAGTCTAAAATATATATACACTAAAATTAATTTAAAATTAGCATTTTGACATTTATAAATTTTTATTTCATATAAAATTTTATTTATATGGAATAAATTCAAATTTTACAAAACTCATATATTTATGAGTACTTCCTCTTTTGTGATAATTTGAACAAATGGAAAAACGCGTTTTTACAGTTTGACAGAAAACATATTTTTGCGGAAAAACGCGTTTTTGCGGAAAAATGCGTTTTTGCGGTTTTGGCGGAAAAACTCGTTTTTGCGGTTTTGGCAAGAGAACTCATTTTTGTGGTTTTGGCGAGAAAACATGTTTTTTGCGGTTTTGGCGGCAAAACACGTTTTGCGGTTTTGGCGGGAAAACTCATTTTTGCGGTTTTGACGGGAAAACTCGTTTTGGCGGAAAAACGCGCTTTGGCGAAAAAACTCGTTTGTCGGAAAAACGCGTTTTGCTGTTTTGACAGGAAAACTCATTTTTTGCGGTTTTGGCAGGAAAACACGTTTTTTGCGGTTTTGGCGGGAAAACGCGTTTTTGCGGTTTTGGGGGAAAACGCGTTTTTGCGGTTTTGGGGGAAACGCGTTTTTGGCGGGAAAACGCGTTTTTGCGGTTTTTGCGATTTGTGGTTTTGGCAGAAAAACTCGTTTTTGCGGTTTTAGCGGGAAAATGTGTTTTACAGTTTTTGTGAGAAAAATACGTTTTGGCAGAAAACGTATTTTTACGGTTTTGCGGTAAAACGTATTTTTACGGTTTTGGCGGTACAAAAACATTTTGCGGTTTTTGGTGGGAAAATGCGTTTTTGCTATTTTTGCAGAAAAGGCTTTTTTGCTATTTTTGCAGAAAAGGCTTTTTTTTCGTTTTTGGCGGAAATTTTTTTTTTGTGGTTTTAGCGGAGTAATGTATTTTTTATTTTAGTACGAAAATACGGTTTTGTAATTTTCCGTGAGTGAAAAATGATATTAACTTTAAGCTTATAATTTGTTAAATGTAGACATTATACCATTTTGACATAACCATCTCCATCCATATGTCCAAATTGGTTGAACCGGATGGACTTTAAAATTAAGCCTAAAGTTTTAAAGTCATTCAGATGAATCATCCAGATGGATTGTAATTTTAGTGCCTAAACAAACAAAACTCTCATCTCCATTCAGATGACTCATCTAGATGGTGAAACGAACAGGCCCAAGGTGTATTTTCTGTAGATTATCGATGCGGGATTATCAAAGATTTCAACTTGTAGGAGGTTGAACTGTTTCATCTTGTGTGTTACTGAATAAAATTTATTTCGTAAAATGTAATACAAGTAAAAATGTATGTCAAATATATCTATTGGAAGAAAAATTAACCATCATGAAGTTGTCTGTAACACGTTTGATTGAATGTAGTGCAGCCTGATATAGTTAAGTTGATTTATCTTTTAATCAACATTTCAAATGATGAAGTGACGTACAAGTTGTGACGAATAATATATATATATATACAAAACCTGTAACATACTTAATAAAATAACAAATAACATAGTGTTGGTAAAGCTAAAATAACAAATAACCTATATTTTTAGGTCACTCCAAGTTCGAACGGAGAAGTTGTTTGAAAGAATAGGTTAATGGTCATGCTCTAAGTGAATGGCTTGGATGGAGGCTCAAAAATCTTTTACTCATGAAGCCAGTCAATTTGTGGATATCGGATAGGAATCAAACAAGTGGATCATGGAAGGATTCAAATCTTTTATCGGGATTAGGGTAGATTTGCTTGCAGAACAAGTATGTAAGAGATTAGAGTATCCAATGTATTTTGCAATTTTTTTCTCTATAATACATGAACTGTATAATAGTGATAGGATTTGCTCTAATGTATTTATCTAAAATAGAAATTTTCAAATATAGAGTAATGTATTTTTTTCCCTTATAAATAGAGGAATAAGAGAATTTCTAATATACATTTTTATATTTTCCTCTAAAATAGAAATTTCAATTATAGAGGTGGATTTATTTCAATGTATGACTTTATGATAAAGTTTTTCTATTTTATAGGAATATGTTGAGAAATACTACTTTTTCTATATTTAGGGAGGTAAATAACTTTTTCTATATTTTTCTTATAAATAGATAAACTTTATTGTATAGAAAAACATTTGATCAAGATTTCCTATTTTAGAGGAAAAATATAGAAATAAAAAAGATGTTTTGGAGATGACCTAGATAGCAATTTTTATTTTAAAAGAAAAAATATAGATAGGTTAGAATAATTTCATTTTAAATGCTATTATAAAAATAAATATAAAGATGAATTGGAGATACTTTCAGAAATGATAGATTATTTTGTTCTTGTCTAGTCGGAAAAAAATGAAAATAGAAAAAGCGGGTGACCCAAAAAGGTCATGACATTTTGGAGAGTATTTTTGTCCAAATCTCATATTTTCCTATGTTCTAGTTGAATTTATAATTTGACAGTTTTTAGTCTAATATCTAAGGGTTTAACATTTTAAAAACGTTTTCCAAATTTTTTAAACCCCCATATTTTCCGGGGCCCACTTGCAGAAAATGAAATGTTCACTAAAAATATCATATAATATTTTAGTGAGTATGTCACAAAATTCAAAGATGATAGTATATTTTATTTAAAGGTAAACATATAAAGCTTTGAAGTCGCATTAATTTGTCACTAAGAAAATTGACAGATGTGATGGTTCTGAAAAAAAATCGATACTCTAATTTAGTAACAATTTTGATCTTATACAAAAGAATTACAAAGTTTATGTAAAGAGTAAAACACTTGAATACCCGTTGAAGGAAACAGCTTATACGGCTTCATATCGGCTTAACAGATAGCTTATGTATTTTTTTGTCTTGTTTCGAAAGGTAAGACACGTGTCGGTTCTTGCAAGTGGTCCTGAGGAATAGTTCGAGTCAGCAGTTGGTGGAACCCACCTTTTTTTTTGCAGTTATTAAAGTTAAAAAATTCGGCATTTTAATTTAAAAATATTTTCACCAAAAAGAAAACTTTATTTCTGGCTGAAAAAAAATATTTTGGTCTAAATGCTTGCATGTTAAGAGAAATAAAATGTGGTTGACCTAAATATTTTTCTAATTTTTTACTATTTAAGTTGATTAAAAGTTGATGAAATTAAACATTCTTATTTACTTTTGCTAGAGATGTCAAAACTATACATGAAGATTTATTGAGACCTAATAAAATAGAAAATAAACATTGAAATAGCTTATTGTATTGTGCAAGAAAGAAGAAAGAAGAAAGATGAAATTTGTTTAGAACACAACACACAAGAGATAAATGTTTCTTTAGCTTGCTATGATAAAGGATGAAGGAGGCTGCTACAGCCAAGGTTACATCTCAACAAGCATCTAACGTCATATACATTAGTCTAGAAACCCAGATTACATGTATTAGTAAAGCTTCTTAATGGATCATAAGTTGAAGTTATGTGTGGGATTCAATAACTTTCACTGTATAACTTGAAAAGGTATAAAAAGAATTTGGCTAATTTCATTAAAAAATTGCAACAATGAACAAGTTTTAAAGGAAAACAATTCTATATTGCTCTGTAGAAGAATTGGAGAAATAAATTAGAAGTATTGGAGAAAGAAAATTAGAAGAATTTGATACTGATATCGAATATATCAAGGTTATGAAAACACAAAAATAAAAAAAAACATCTATAAGATCAAAACAAATCTAGAAAATTTTTTAAAAATCAAGAAAAATAAAAAGTTGATATTTATCTATATATTAATCCATATTAATTTATATAGTAAACGATCTAACATAATATTTTAAATCAATATTGAATAATATATAGATAAATATCAACGTTTTATTATTTTTGGTCTTTTCAAATTTCTTTAGATTAATCTCGATCTTCTAGACTTTTCTTATTTTTTGTTTCTATTGTCTTAATATGGTTGATTTCATCGATTTCTCAATATGTGAGAAGTAAGTTAGTTTCCATTCACACAATGATTTTATCATCGTTTTTATTCTTTTATCAACACATATTTACCATAGTGATCTCAGAAACTAAAGAAGTAACACATATTACCATAGCAGGATGACGAAGACAAAACAACCGATACATGTTAAGTATATTATATATACAGCAGTTAGCAATTCTAGCATATATGCTATGGATACATATATTAAGATCTGGAATGATACGAATATTAAAAAAAAAGATTTTAAAACTTACCAACAAAAATAAAGAGCTGTTGGAAAACTAAAAAGAAAAAAAAACAGATAAAGTTGGAAGGAGAGTCGCTCTCGTTCCGGTGAGGTTTGTCTCTAAACAGCAACGTCTCGTGCTTGCTAATGCTAGTTGCTGTCACCATTAACAGTGTTCGCTTCCCACACGCCACGCCAAGATCGTTCTTTTCTAGCCGTCGATTACTTTTGACTTTTGACTTTTTGAACACATTTATGATTAAATCTTTTAAAAATGAAACTAAAACTATAAAATAACTCTGTTTAATATCTTGTGGAAAGTAAGTACTAAATAATAAACTTATGCAAAAGTTCCCAGTAAAATTATTAGCAGGTTCTCTTGTTATTTTTATCGATCCTGTTTGGTTTACGAATTATCTGATTCTTTCTTCGGTTTGAATTGGTTTATAAATATTTCTTCTCCTGCTATTTATACTATTCTTTCCCCTCTATTTCTGTATTGCAGTATTTATTTTAGCTTACATTGTTCTCACTAAAATATGTTTTGATAAAAGAATTTTCTATGAGAGTTGAGACTAGCAGATAAATAGATTCGTCGACAATCCTAAAAATACTTAGATGGTCAGTGTCTTAAAGAATGCAACAAAGTATAATAGAAAATAGATAACGTGTCTTATAATTTGTTGATATATATATATATATATATCAACATATCATATCTTATCTAATGAATAAATCAGTTTTGTAAAAATTTAGTTTTTCACTGTGACAAACACCACTGAAAACGAAGGGTGTTGACAAAGAACGTTTGGTTTAAAATATGCAGTTCCTAATTAAATATGATTTTCTTATGAAGGATCGGTCATCGACTGCATCTCAGGAACAGTGTCAAGGTGTAGTTTGTTGGGGAGGATCGGGATAATATTCAATTATGCTGCTGAAGTATGGTTCGGTTCAGAAGTTAATTTTCTCGGTTTGGTTTAGAAGATAATTTATTTGACTCGGTTACATGCTGTAAAAATTAAACCAATTTGTTTTTTTTTTTTTTAAATTCCGGCTAATTAATTTATTGATATCGGAATTGTGTACAACACAAGATCAATGGAGAGTCGATCATTACAATAAGATAAGATAGAAACCTAATCGAGAAAATGAAATGTAATCAAAGTTGAACTACATTGTGGTGATTTAGTGTTTTTCACTAAATAAAAAATCTGCTATATTGATCTAAGTCAAGGATCCATTGTCTTCAAATGTGATACTACTAACTCCATATGTGGCCTATAGATATAGTATATTGTTTATAGTCAATTTGATCCATTCATGAGTTGCATCTTTCATTACTAATAGGGAGTAATCTTTCCATAGATTCGGAATACCTTAAATTAATCCATATATATAAAGTTGTTGATGAAATTTTAACTCTTATTTATCGAAACAGATATTCACAAATCTTTTAGGACAGATCATCCAACAAATAATATTATAAAAGATTTCTAAATCTTCAAGGAAACAATACAAAACATACAATATCAGGAGTTGTATTAGATTAGAAGCTTTGATCCTTCCTAAAAAAATTGCCATAAACGATATATGTTGTTAAACGTAACCCACTTCTTCCACAACATTTGTCCACTCCCAAAACTTTCATCACAATTATGCTTAAAAAATAATAACTCAACCACCAACATACGTGAGGATCAAAGGAGAACTTTGATGAAAAGGCTTGTTTAGATGGTTGTTTAACGTCGGGAAAGAAAACGGTTTTGTCAACCAAAATTCAGTTTTTCTGACAAAGGGGTTTCAAATTTAAATAACTTAAACGTACAGGATAAGACTGGCTGAATAAAGCTTGCATGAACATTCCTCGTGATAGTTAAAAT
>CAJHQP010005355.1:0-46719 GCA_905132765.1 Moricandia arvensis
AGAAGAGGCACGTGTCAAAGCAAACAATAACCAGACCTTGGCAAAAAGAGATAACAAAAGGTGGAGCAAAACAATGTCGGTTCATTCATCCTAGAAGGTCCGGATTTGAGGACAAATCCTTTTAAAAGAGGAAGGGGATGATGCGACCTGGACCAGCATCATGGAACAAGGTATGAAAATCAGGTACGAACCAGCTAGGCAACTAATCATAGCTTGGCTTAATGGACAGTTTATGGGTCTTATCGGTTTGATTCATGAAGTTCTAGACCGATAGAAGCTAATGGGCTTGATACAAAATATGGAGGCCTTGTTTTAATTAAAAACCAGTGTTTGATATTATTCAAGAAATGCCCAACAAGAATATACAACACGTGGTCGTATAATATATCAATCTGACGGCAATTCATTGATCGACGACCATGCGAAAGGACTCGACCAGCCGAAGAGTCATTCGTTCCAAACCTTCCAACTTCGGCCAAGTCATCATTTCTGGTCAAGTCTTCTATGTTTAAGAGTTTGTTAGTTTCTATGTTGATTAGTCTTTTTGTATTCCAACCTTTTGTATTCCATGCCTATTATATAAAGGCTTGCTTTGTATTGTTTTTAATCATTCAACTTTTTAATAAACTGATCACCATGCTGGGTTTTTTGTATTCCAGGTCCTCGGGCGACCTGGATCAGCATCATGGAACAAGGTATGAAAATCAGGTACGAACCAGCTAGGCAACTAATCATAGCTTGGCTTAATGGGCTGTTTATGGGCCTTATCGGTTTGATTCATGAAGTTCTAGACCGAGAGAAGCTAATGGGCTTGATACAAAATATGGAGGCCTTGTTTTATTTAAGAAATCAGTGTTTGAGATTATTCAAGAAAGACCCAACAAGAATATACAACACATGGTCGTATAATATATCAATCTGACGGCAATTCAATGAACGTCGACCATGCGAAAGGACTCGACCAGCCGAAGCTAACCTCCAACCTAATACTGACTTATTTGCTTGCTTTGGGGTTTGGTATACATTGGATCGGATTCCTCTTGCAGGTCTAGAAAGGTAAAAGTTTGTGTGCTTTTGTTTCTCTTCTCTCGCTCTCCTCGGCATCTATAAGAAGAAAATCTAAGATTGAGGTGATGCCCTGAGATGCAGAAGGGTAGGTACATTAACGATGACCCCACTATTCTAATTCAAAGGAATGATCACACATTGTTGGAAGCGAGGGATATGTACATTATCGATGACCCCACTATTCGCCTACAACTTTTCCCAAAAGAAAAAAAAGTATAGAAAGAAAAGAAATTGAAAATAAGATGGTAAGATGGATTGTATCAACATCATTGTCTTTTGAGTTTGAGATTTAAAAGATTCAGAGAAGAGAGAAAAAGAGGGAAGAAAGGGATCAAAGAAGACTACTACCTGTGTTTTCAGAATACTTTTAGGGGTAAAATTCCATGTATCCTTTAATCGATACTCCTAAGGTAAAGCATGCACTTTTATTTTATGCAAAAAAATGAGGTTAGTAGAGGGGTGAGTCAGACTAGTATTTGCTAAATTTGATGGTAGAATGGAGTTGGTTGCTATACTAGGATAAGGTATATAAAGTTTCTTTAAGATTAGCACTTATTTGATGTGGATGCAACATAGTAGAGGTGATAAGCATAAGTTAGAGATATTGTGAGTCCATGTGTTTTCAAACCTTTTTCAGATTGTGATGTTCTTTGCTCGAGGACAAGCAAATGGATAAGTCTGAAGGAGTTAATATACCATGGAATTTACCACTTTTAGGCAATGGTATATGTGCTTTTCATAATCAATAATACGAGTTTGGAATATGTTTTAGAGTATTTTCAGGTTCAGGTACACGTCGGAGAACTTTGGTGATTCTAGAGCTTTTTGAGATGTAGAACTGCGCCAGAAGTGTCAGATTTTTAGCTATGGATAGAGACCTTCACACCGTTAGATTGAGCCAACATTTTGACATGTCATAGAGATTTGATTAGATTTCTAATTCAACTGATTTGAGGTCAATCTGCAGCTTGTAGCAGAGGTTATGCCCGTTTTACTGAAGAGTGGTATGTCTGCCTCGCGAGAGGAAGCTATCGAGAAGATGAATGAGTGTCGATCAACAGCACAGACTTAGTGTTGATCGACGATGATCCCATAAGACAGGCCCACCTTGTTTCAAGACCGATTTAAGCCCAAAATCTACCACAAGTTACTAGAATACCCTTAGCCGACTAAAAACCCTATTTATGTGTTTTGTAAGCCATTGTTGACGGCTACGCTCTAGATGCGTTATTCTATTCATTCTTCCTAGTTAGGAGAGAAGAGAGAAACTCCTTAAGATTCCTCTTGGAATTCCTTTGGTTTTTACATTATAGCAATTTCATCTATTCATCTATGATTTCTATCATGTCTGAGTAGATCCACCTGTTAGGTTTAGGTTTTCTAGAGTATTGATTAAGTAACCCCAAATTAGGATTGCTAGGATGAAGAAATATCAATCTTTGAAACTGTGTTTAATGCTTGTATTCTATAGTAGCTAACTAGAAATTTGAACTTAGGACATGGACAACTATGAGAGTAGGTTATGTGCCAAAATTAATTTCATTGAGCTAGGTTGTTAGATACATGCGAGAGCTGGTTTATTTAACGTAGCGAACAAACTTCATGTCTGATAACCGTCGATCGACACTCGGCCTTAGCTGTAAATCGACGGTCGACTCATTTGTTCGCATACAAGAGTTGGAACGAGAGGGGTCGGATTTGTGATTAAGGTCCTTGCATATTAATAATTCCATGCATCATATCCACTATAATTCACTTGCATGACACTCTATGTCTAGCACCCATCCTTCCATGAAACAACAAAACCCTTGATTTACTTGTTACTCTGTATATTATCTGACCTAGTATCGAGTCTTTGTGGATACGATCCTTAAGTACTACAATCGATCTTTTATTTGAGAGAGTTTCTCTTAGGGTAATTTGAGCACATCGGCTGACTTCAAATCCCTGTCAAGAAAAATTACGATAAGGCCCTTGGACGAGTTTTGGTATAGTGTATATGGGTCCTGCCATTGTTTAGGCATTAACCACCAGAACACACAGAGACACACCACGCATGTTTTACTTTACAATTTTTAGTAGTGTATGGGAGAAGATCTGAACTCCTTCAAATATTTGTATTGGAACCCCATTTATTATTCTATGCATTATATTATTCAATTCATCATGTTTTCTTTGATCATGTCTGAGTAATTTACCAGTTAGATTTAGGATTCATAATGGTACTGATGAATTAGTCCCAAAATATGATTCTAGGATAAAGTAATATCAATCTTTGGAATTGTGTTTAATGCCAGTGTTCTAGAGTGGTTAACAAGAAACCTGAACTTAGGACATGGACGACTACGAGAGTAGGTTATGTGCCATAATTTATTGCATTGAGGTAGGTTGTTAGATGCACGCGAGAGCTGGTCTAATTAGCATAGTGGAAGAACTACATGTCTGATTAAGTCAATTGACACCCGGCCTTACCCGTCAATTGATGGTGTACTTCTCTGTCCACATACGTAAATTAGGACAAGAGGGGGTCGGACTAGTTAACATTTATTGTCCTCTCATACTAACAATTCTCCGCATCATATCCATTATAATTCACTCGCCTGCAACCCTAGATCTATTCTTTTCCATATTTGCATTCACTTTAGTATTTTATAAAATTTCTTATTTCTGATAAACTTACAATTAAAACCCCTATTTATAGCTTTCCTAACTTAACCATTAGAATTATAGGAATGTATTGTGTGCCCTCGCTCTCTATGTATTCGATCTCTAAGTACTTCAATTTGACCTCTCTTGGTAATAGTAGTTTGTGGGGTTAATTTGATAGATTGAATTATCATAAACTTTAACCCGCACATTGTCAAAGATCAAGACCACAACGCAAAAATTCCACAGAAATGAGAAAATTCTCAGGGCTTGCTGGTTACTATAAGAAGTTTGTGAAATGATTTGCAAACTTGGCACATCCTATGACTTGGTTGACTGGGAGGGATGTAAAGTTTACATGGTCTAAAGAATGTGAGAAATTTTTTTCAGCATTAAAAATCATGTTGACCCAAGCACCAGTCATGGTTCTTCCAGAGGCCGACCAACCATATGTGGTCTACACGGATGCGTCCATAACTAGACCAGGTTGCATGTTAACACACCATGGGAAGGTCATTGCCTATGCGTCTAGGCAGCTAAAGAAACATGAAGGGAACTATCCAACCCATGACCTGGAGATGGCCGCGGTGGTATTCACCTTGAAGATTTGGTGTTCATACTTGTATTGAGCCAAAGTTCAGATACTTACAGACCATAAGTGTCTAGAGTATGTATTCACTCAGAATGAGTTGAACTTTAGAAAAAGAAGGTGGATTGAGTTTGTAGCTGATTAAGATTTGGACATTGCCTATCACCCGAGAAAGGCTAACCTAGTGGCGGATGCTTTGAGCTGTAGGAGGGCATATGTATCAGCAGAACGCGAAGCGGATGATTAGGAAGGTCTGGTTCGTGCTTTCCATTTAAATTCATTAACTAGTAAAGAGGAACCATTAAGTTTGGAAGCAGTAAATAAGGATGACTTACTCACTAGAATTCGGATAGCTCAAGGGCTGGACGAGAATCTGAAAAAGTCGCCCCAAACAACAAAACGGAGTACCAAACCGCAAGCGATGGTACCATCTTGGTCAATGGGCGGGTAAATGTACCTAATGATAAAACTCTCAAGGAGAAGATTATGAGGGAAGCTCATTAATCCAAGTTCGCAGTGCATCCTGGTGCTACCAAGATGTACCACTATCTTAAGAGATATTATCATTGGATACGTATGAAGGCTGATGTGGCCGAGTGGGTAGCTAAGTGTCCAACTTATCAACTCATTAAGGCTGAGCATCATGTTCTGAGTGGGTTAATACAAAGTTTACCAATTCCAGAATGGAAGTGGGACCACATTACAATGGACTTTGTGACTGGGTTTCCCACGAGCAGAAAGATGAAGGATGCAGTTTGGGTCGTTGTAGATCGATTAACCAAATCAGCACACTTTCTTGCCATTAAGAATACTGATGGTGTGTACCAGATCGTACGTAAGTGCATAGATGAAATTGTGTGTTTGCATGGTGTTCCGGCCAGAATTGTCTGAGATAGGGATTCAAGATTAACTTCTTATTTCTGGAAAGCTTTTCAAAAGGCTCTAGGAACGAGAGTAAACATGAGTACAACCTATCATCCAAGCTAGATGGTCAGTTGGAACGTACCATCCAAACATTGGAGGACATGTTGCGAGCATGTTTCTTGGACTAGGGTGAATCCTATGAAAGACATTTACCTTTAGTGGAGTTTTCTTACAACAATAGTTTCCATTCGAGCATAGGCATGTCGCCATATGAAGCTTTATATGGGCGACCATGTCAGACACCTCTATGCTGGACCGAAGTGGGGGAATGCAGCATGTTGGTTCCAGATATCGTGAAAGAAACCACTGAAAAGATCAAGTTTGTTTGGGAGAAGATGAGAGAGGCACATGATTGACATAAGAACTAAGCGGATCGAAGAAGAAAAGATTTGGAGTTTGAGGTTTGTGACATGGTGTGTGTCAAGATGATTACCTTCGAGGGTAAGGTAAGAGTTTCTGGAAGAAGGAAACTAGACCCAAGGTACCTAGGTCCATTTAGGGTCATAGAAAGAGTGGGTAAGGTGGCATACAAGTTGGATTTGCCATCCGAGACGAAAGCATTTCATAATGTGTTCCATGTTTCCTAGCTCCGAAAATGCCTAACAGACCAAGATATAGTTGTGCCAGAGATTCCTACTTATCTTGGTAAGAACATGACCTTAGAAGCAAGGCTAGTTCAAATTGTAAACATGATGGAAAAAGCAACGAGAAAGAAAACAACTTAGATGGTCAAGGTGATTTGGGATTGTAATGGAAGAGAGGAAACGACTTGGGAGAATAAAGCCAGAATGAAGGCCGATTTTCCTAAGTGGTTTGATCAGTTTCTAGATAAGGAAACACTTCGTTCAGATTTGAGGACCAATCCATTACAAGTGGAGGAGACTTGTCACATCCCCAAACCTGGATAAGGTCATCAAGACATGCCATGTTTCAAGGAAACGAACCAGTCAGGTCATACGACCTAAAGACAAGCGTCATGTGGTCTAAGAAGGTGGTTAAGTGCATTAGAAGGCTAAGACTTAACCAAATACAGAAGGATACAAGGTTAGACCAGCTGGACGAGTAATACAACAGCTTGGTATTGAGTATGAGAAGCTCGATCAGTTGGACGAAGTTGGACTTAGCTCGGTCTAGCTCACACTAGGTAAGGTCAGCTCCATGATCTAGACCACTAGCTCACTCAGCTGGACCAGCTAGGAGTCAGCTCATCTCAGTTAGACGAAGTGTTAAGGTCTAGGGCGGTTGGACCAGTCCAGACCATGTTTGGGTCAACCGGTTTGGTCATGTGGTCCGGCCATTGGGCTAATGGTTTAGTCAGTCCATAGGCTCGGTCCAAGGCCTTGAGGAAGGGTCCAGGCCCATCTAGGATCTGCTAGAGAGAAGTTATAGGTGAATAGATGTGAGTGGTGCCAGTTATGGACAAGAGGATGCAATTGGACTGAAAGGTGCCCATTCGCCAATCAAATGGTGTCTCCTTGGCCAAGGCAGTTACCCATGCCTTCTTCTATAAATAGAGGACCCTAACACGAAAATGAATATCAGTTTTTCATAAGAAAATACAGAGAAAAAGACGAGAGACAGAAAGAAAGAAAGAAAGAAAGAAAGAAAGAAAGAGCGAAAGAAAGAAAGAAAGAGCGAAAGAAAGAAAGAAAGAGAGAAAGAAAGAGAGAAAGAAAGAGAGAAAGAAAGAGAGAAAGAAAGAAAGAAAGAACGAAAGAAAGAGAGAAAGAAAGAGAGAGAGAAAGAGAGAGAGAAAGAGAGAGAGAAAGAGAGAGAGAAAGAGAGAGAGAAAGAGAGAGAGAAAGAAAGAGAGAAAGAAAGAGAGAAAGAAAGAGAGAAAGAAAGAGAGAAAGAAAGAGAAAGAAAGAAAGAAAGAAAGAAAGAAAGAAAGAGAGAAAGAAATCAACAATACAAGGTCGATATTGTTGTGGTTAAGCGATGGCAATGTTAAGATCGATTGTGGAAAGGCAGGTCCGACTGGAAATGGTTACCATAGGCAAAGAGAAAGAGCTGGAGAAGGGCTCCAAGACTCCAGAACGTGCAAGCAATGTCAGTGACATAACCATCGGTTCATAGCCAAGGCAATCAGATGGTCTGATGTGGTCTAGGCCATGTGCGAATTGATTATGTCCATTTCTCTTTACTTTTAAGAATATTATACTTATTATTCTTCTTCTACTCTCTGTTTGAAGATTGGTCTGTGGGGGATGGTTGGTTGAATGACTAAGTGCCAAGGGGAATTGTGTTATGCAGGAGCAAGGTTATAAATCAAGTAAAGGAACCGACCAGTCCGTGTACTTAGCCGTGTGGTTGATGCGGGTCATGGGCGGGTTGGTTTATGGTTCAGGTGTAATGCGGTTGTACTTGGAATGGTTTCCAATTTATGGCCGAGTATTATACATAGTATCGGATAGAGGTTTATGTGTTTAAACATAGGAACCGAACTATGCTTTGCTAGATCATTGATAGGATATCAGTTCATGTCTTAATACTTGTTGATATGTGGTTTCAGGAACTGAGGTTGCCATGAAGACTCAATCAACAAGAAGTTGTGTGGTGTTTGGGTATATCGTCTTAGGAATGAACTTATGATAGCCTATAGTGCAAATTGATCTTTATGTAATGAATCTCATTTCTTTTATTAATACAAATCGATTTACCCAATGTTTATACTTGTTATTTGAATTGTTCATGTACACATTTACAATGAGAATGACTAAGTAAAATATATAAGACTGGAATATGAATCAAATACAAAGTGATGGTAAGTATAAAGCTGTGGGTTTATGTTGGTCTTGAACCTCAGAATCGGACCTTACACCACCCACGACGAATCTCAATCTCATACACTCTTTGAAACTCCTCTGCAACTTCCCCGAACTCACACACGGCGGATCCCAAGCTCACCCACGGTGAATCCCGAGCTCATCCACTCTCTGAAACTCCACCGCAACTTCCCCAACTCACACACAGCGGATCCCGAGCTCATCCACTCTCTGAAGCTTCACCACAACTTCCCTTTCTCCTTTGACTTTCATTTCGTCACGGTTCGAGAAAAGACGAGAAAGAACAGGATACTAAGGTTTTTTGCCTTTTTCATGGTCTTCAACTGGAACAAGAGGAAAAAAAGAAATAAGAACGATTAAGATTCACGGAATTGGGAAAGTGTTTTGGAAATTTAAAAATCAAGATAGATCTATTTGTCTGGTTATGGGTTGTTTAGTTAGGAAAATGGGATAGTGTAATAACAGCTTAGTTGGAAGGTATAAGAGACAAACCACATAGAAAAACTGTATCACATGTAAAAAGTATCTTTAGAAGTAAATAGAAAATGGAATGTGGCCTCAAATGTAAATTTATCCATTTAAATAGAGCATCCAGATAAAACATCTATATGGAGCATAAGTGCACCTTCCGGATGTAGTAACGAATAGTGCCTATTGGTTGTGAAAGAGCGGGGCTCGATTGTTACAAGGCCACCGTACTGGAAGCATGGTTAAGTCTTTCATGCTTAAGAAAGAGTCCAAATTATCAACGCTTTACTTGAGAATTAGCTCTCTCCTGAGGGTGTGAGAATATGAATGTGAATGTGAATATGAATATCAAAGGCATGGGAAATGGAGAGACCAAAAAAACCTTTTGTCAAGAACTGTTTTTCTAAAAACTCTTCATACTCTATACGTAGTTCAAAGCGTCATATATCAGTTCCATGATCACTAAATGTGGATGCTTTTTCTCACTTATCCTGAATCAAAATGTTTAGGTCATAATAAGACGGGCCTTCCCAAGACACCAACTGTAGCTATGATGAACACCCAAAAGATGGCACACAAAGCACCCACAATTGACAAGAGAAGAAAGCCTCTGTTTCGCATACGCTTCTTAGCTATGGTGACTTTGCTAACAGTAACTGACGTCCCATTGAGCCTGATGCGGCTCAAGCTAGACATACGCATAAAAGTCTTATTCAGTGGACCCTCACAGGCAGAGGCAGGTTCTGAAGGTATTGAGTCCATCCATGCCCACATAGCTGATGAGAACTGGCTCCTTGTTCCACCACCATCATTTTGTCCTTCCTGGTTCTGGTCATTTACACGCACAGTAGGATTCGTTGATTCAAGCATCACACCTGACCAAATTAGTATTCATGAAGTATCAGCGGAATGACTTCAGATTATTACGTTACATAATATTACACGAGGGTTTGATAAGCCAGGATTAACAAATAGCAGAGTATCATATATTCATATACATGTTTTGGTTCAGGTGAAGGACTACTGGTGACAAAATAACTTGGGGCGAGTGGAACAAGAGTTTAAGTACCTGATGAAGGTGAAGCAAATGCTACGGAAGAAGATTGTGGTTGCTCATAGAGATCAGCCTGAGCATCTTTAAACCAAATATCCTCAGTAAATTGATTGACATTTGGGTTAGGATCCATGAAGCTGTTCACCTTGTTCTCAAAGGCCTGGTCCTGAAACTGTTGTTGACAAAGTAATTGCTGTCTTCCGTTGTTAGCAAAACTACTCAGAGAAGAAGGATCTGCAGAAGTTCCCTGAGCAATAGAAGACATGGAAGCGTCATGAAACAATAGGTCAAACTCGTTAACGTCTCCATATTCAGCAGGGTTCGAAAACTGTGCAGGTTTCTCAACTGAAGAAGCTCCGAGTTCAGGGGTCAGAAGATCATCCATTTCAATGTAATCCTCCTTCTCAAACACGAAAGGTGCTATACCAGAGGTACTGAAAGCTGACTTAGCTTCAAATGAGTTTGCTGACCTCATATTTGAATGCAAACTCCAGTGGCTATTTGGCAAGCACCTTCCGACTTCCAAGGGGGAAAGAAACTGTCCAGGAGAATTATTCAGCAACACGCTCTCTATCTCTTCTTCGCTAATACCCTGCATGCACAAGTATCTATTTAGTGAGGGAAGCACAACAAAATGAGCATATGGAACCATATTAAAAAAAAGAGAAGAAACTGACCTGAAGAACACCAGAAGGCTGATTCATTTGTCTTTGAGCAACCCCTGGTGCATTTGGGATTTCATTGAGAAGCTTGTCGAGATCATCCGACTGAAGATTCACAGGACTGCAAAATAAACCATCACTCACACGAGGGTTGTTCTCACAACGGACCACATGACCATCCGGTACAGCAACATTATCTGCGTCTTCACAACCGATAAACCTGGTTGTTCAGTTTTGTTAGATAATTAATTTCAAAGCAGACAATAAAAAAAAAAAAAGGAATCAAAACTTAAACTTTGTGACTTAATAAGACAGCATAAACATGCTAGAAACCAATAAATAATTTGAGATCAAAGATCCTATAATTCTCAAGAAGTCGACGAATCATCAACACGCAACAACTGATTTTTCCTAATAAATATTCAATAACTATTCAGGAACGATCACAGAACTGAGCAAAGAAAGTTAACCAAATAGACAGCTTAGAGTAGAAATCAAAGTAAGACAAATTACCAGGCAGTTCGGTAGGATCGACTTTGTAAATATCAACGACGCCAATGGCATTGATTCTAAGCTTTCTACCACATATCTTCCTCTTCAGGTAATAAACCATCAGCTCCTCATCGGTAGGATGAAATCGAAAGCCTGGTGCGCTGAATTTGCCTCCTTTCAAACACGAATTCGACATCTCTGATGAAGAATCTGTCTTTAAGTCGAAATACAATCGATTGGGGTCAACGAGAAGTAAACCCTTCTACAGAACAGTACAAACGTGATTCCCGATCGAATCAAAACCTACATAACAGAGGGAGCGATCAAGAGAAAGAAGAGGTGAGGATTGAAATTCTAGGGTTTTTGGTGTGGTCAAAGAGGAATGATTTGGTTAGTTAATTGACTTTTCATAATGTACGAAGTTTCAAAGAACCTACCTGCTGGTGGGCCCACACTAAACTAAAAGGCCCACAGTTACTACTTTCCATTTCTAACGTATCTTATCTTATAAATGTTGACAAAAATGTATCTATGTATACTATCTATAATTAAAAAAGAGACCTAGGGCTTTTAAGTGATGAAGTAGGCGATTTTTAGATCTCAGTGATCTCTCCGACGATCTCTTTTCCAATGGTGTTCTCTACTCCAATGGCAAACTTCTCTGTCCCATTGGCATCACATGGAACATCATACTGAGCTTCACCGAGCTTTGTCTCTTTTCCATCTACGTACTTGAGTTTGTGTATAGATCAAGGATCACGACGCATCTCGGCTTGTACGACTATGGATCATGACCTATAGTGTAAGGGTGTACGATCTTTGCCGACACGCCTTATCGCTATTTCAAATCTCTGCTTTGTTTCCTCGAATATGAAAAGAACTGATCTTAGGCCTTTGTCAAAATGATCAGACCACACGATCTATTTTCCCCCATGTTGCACGACTCCAAATACGATTAAAGATGGTGCCTCCGACGATCGAGATCTCCGTCAAATCTCTGGTTCTTCATTTATCTAAGTGTGTGGCGCTTTTTTGTTGCTTCAGGAAGCAAGTAATCACCCTCATTTGTGCCTTACAATCTAAGAAACATGCTCCCTGAATCAGATCGTTTGTCTGATTGCTGGAAACAGAGCATCATGTGTTCTGTTTCGCCGCTGGTCCTTTGACTGGTGGTTCCGGTTGTGTGTCGGTAACGTGTGTCGTGTGTCAATATGGGAAGTAAGGGCAAAGTGATCTGATATGAAGATGATGATGAGCCGGTCTAGTTACCTGACAAAGCTAATGAGAATCTCATTCGTGAGTTTAACCTATCACTGATAGAGAAGGTTATGATGCCTAAAACAGAATGCCGAGAAGCTTTTGGAGAAGATGCCTTCATAATGGGGAATGGACAATAAGATCTCATCGTGTGACTTTGGGAATGGAGGATTCCTCTTAAATTTTGAGTTTGAAGATGATCTTAATCATGTGTTAAGTCAGGACCTTTTTCACTTTAGTTTTGCGATGTTCGTTTTGGTGAGGTGGGAACAGATCATTGATGATGAGTATTCATCATTGATTCCCTTCTGGATCCAGTTGCATGGCATCTCGCTGCGCCTGTCCATAGAGAAGAATCTTCGTAGCATTGGCGATAGACTTGGACGTGTAGGGCTGGTGGATGCTACTGAGGGGAAGTTGCAGGTATACTTTGACTCGGGAAAGCCTCTAAAGTTCACCAGGAAGCTAGTAGCAAGGAGTGGGGAGGAGATAACAGTTAAACTACACCATGAACGTCTATTGAAACACTGCAAAACATGTGGCCTTATGTCACATCATGGTGGAGAGTGTCTTCAAAGGTCGGTTGCTTGTTATGTCGGTGCTAGAGCTGGTGATCCGGTCAATGGTAGCAGACCATTGGCAGGGAAGATATTTGAAATACGTTTCGAGGATGGGTCTGAGGGTTCTCGGGCAAGTGATAATGAGGAGAGGAGTGTCCTTGGTAGAACTAGCAGAGCCAACGAGCGTGTAGGGCCAATATGGAGTAAGCCTTTTGATTTGAATGCAAGTTTCTTCCAGAGGACAAGAGTTGGAGAGACATTCTTAAAGGTATAAGCCTTACTCCCAGTCAAGGAAGAACGACTTTAACATGCCTCCACAACATATATGGACGGAAAAGCACAAACTTGATATTGAATGTGGCAGTGAAACAAGAAACATGTCGGGATCAGCTCATATGGCTACTCGAAGAACTGAGCATGTCTCTCTTAGCAATCAAGTGGCGCCGAAGTTGGTATTGCAGATTTTTGGTAATCATGTCACATTATGTATTTCTGGTCAAGTTCATAAATGGCGATGACGGTGATGATTTGTCTAAGTATGGTGACTCTACTCACAATGGTAATGTCGAGAAGAATGAAGACTTTAGGTCGGCGAGTGATGTTAAGTAGACGTTAAATGACATGGATGATTTGCTAGGGGAGGAAAAACATGAATCTGGTTATGCACTAGAGTTGATGGTTAAGGAAGAAGGTGACTTGGTTGGAGAAGAGGGGGAAGGTATGGAGATTGTGGAGTATCGAAGTAAGACAATGATGGTTGTTGAGGGTGCAAATGAAGCCGAGAAAACAATATGTCCGGTGTCTCCACCATTGTGGAAGATATGGATGAGAAATCGTTGACAAGGAGTGCTGCACGCTCTCTCTTTGGATCGAAGATGGAGTCTTTCATAGCTTCTCCCCGAACACGTGTGTCTACATTGGAGGTGCTTGGAGGTTTCAACACACGGGTTATGCCTCAACGACAGGGCATAAGTGTTACCAAAAAACTGGCTATGGACTCAAAAGTAATCAAGAAAGGTAAGGTGGATCCCAAAAATCCACCAAAACCTTATCAATGAAGGTAATAAGTTGGAGCTATAGAGGGATTGGGAATAACCTCACAGTTTGATGCCTTATGGAGATGTATTAGAAGTATCGCCCAAGACTCTTGTTCCTTTCTGAGACAAAGAATAAGAAGCTGATGTTGCAAAACATACATGGTTACCTTGGTTATGAGAAGTTGGTTACCGTTGAGCCACGTGGCCAGAGTGGTGGTTTAGCGTTGTTTTTAATGGATTATTTACAAGTTGTTATTTTATTTTCTAATAATCAAATGATTGATCTATATGCGATCATTGATGGAATAAAAGTCTATATGACATTCGTTTATGTGACCCTATTTTAGAACATAGGGACCTATTCTGGGAGCGTCTTACGTGATTCTCCCCAATAATAGATGGACCTTGGTTCATGATTGGTGATTTTAATGAAATTACTTGTCACGAGGAGAAAGAGGGTGGGAAGGATACGGTCAGATAGTTATTTCTTTCCATTCAAACAAATGATAAGTGATTGTGGAATGTTGGAGTTATCATTCTCGGGCAACCAAATTTCTTGGGTTGGGAAACGAGGATCTAACACTGTCAGATGTCGTTTGGACTGTGCATTAGGAAATGAAACATGTCATGATAATTTTCTGCATTCGTCTGTGAACTATCTGCGCCTTTGGGGATCATACCATCGCCCGATCCTAGCAAACATTTTATTTAAACCCTTTAAAGCGAAGAAAAAGTTTAAATTTGATAGGAGATGGTTAGATAGTGGGGAGATTAGGATTGTTCTCCGAGAGGGATGGAACTCACCTAGGTTACCATCGGTTGCAAATATTATGACACATACTGCTAGTTGTCCAGTCAGTGGAAAAAGCAAAATAATACAAATTTTGACCAGCATGTGGAGGAGTTGAAGGAAAAGGTGGAAGCCATGTACAATGGCGATAATGTAAAGGCTGAAGAATTATCTGTAGCATTAAAAGAGCTATCAGAGGCCCTTAAGGCTGAGGAGTTGTTTTGGAAACAAAAAAAGTAGAGTGCTATGGCTACAAGTGGGGGATTATAACTCGATTTTTTCAACAATTTAACAAAACAAAGAAGGGCAAGGAATAGGATCACGAGTTGATGAATGCTCAAGGAAATTTAGTAGAGGATGAAGAGGGGTTAGTGGCCATTGTGACTAGCTATTTCCAATCCTTATTTGAATCATTTGATCCTTCTCACCGTCACATAATGGAAGATTAAATTAGCTTTATTTTCTATGCACTCGGAGAAGGCCCCAAGGCCAGATGGAATGAGTGCTTTGTTTTACCATAAATTTTGGGATATTGTGAAGGGAGATCTGACTCGTATGGTCAATGAATTCTTGTTTGATGGAATTGGTTTCCCAGGGCTAAATGACACAATTTTTTGTCTCATACCAAAAGAAAGACAAACCAAAAGAGATGGCTTAATTTCATCCAATAAGCTTATCTAATGTGAGCTATAAGATTGTCTCTAAGGTCCTATACCAGAGACGTAAAAATATCCTTCCGGATCGTATATTAGAGACTCAGTCTGCTTTTGTTGCAGGACGCCAGATCACCAATAATATAATGATTGACCAGGAGATGTTTCACACGCTGAGAACGAAACATGGAGGTCGACATTAGTGGATGGCAATAAAAACAGACATGAGTAAAGCCTATGATAGTATGGAATGGATTTTCATTGCGAAGATGCTAAAGAAGATGGAATTTGAGATATATGGATCAGCTGGATTATTCGGTGTGTATCAACGGTCAGATATCTGGTTATGATGAATGAATAACCCAGGGGAAACATTTTTCCCCCTAGAGGATTACGCCAAGGAGATCCTTTATCACCTTTCATTTTCATTTATGCACGGAAGCGCTCATTAGCCTTCTTAATCATGTAGAGAGTCAAGGAAAGATAAGGGGTATGCGAGTCACTCAAGCATGCCCTTCCATATCTCACTTGTTATTTGCGGATGATATTCTTCTCTAAGGCGGAGCCCCGTGAATGCGATTGAAGTTATGAAAGTAATAAATATACACAAAAGGGCGCCTGGCCAATGTATAAACTTTGATAAGTCGTCAATTCTCTTTGGTAAGGGGGTACCGCTGACGGTAAAACAAGAGATTAAGGCCATTTTGGCTATTGACATGGAAGGTGGAATGGGAAAATACTTGGGAATACCTGAGGATATCAGTGGATCAAAATGTAAGCTCTTTGCTTTATTAAAGGATCGTCTTGAGCACATGATAAATGGATGGTCAGGGAGATGGCTATCGAAAGGTGGAAAAGAGATGTTTATAAAGGTCATTGCATTAGCACTCCCAACATACGTTATGTCTAGCTTCTTACTGCCTCTGGAGATTTGTGAAAAAATAGCAAGTGCAATTGCTAAATTATGGTGGAGTTCTAATCCTCCGAAGAGAGGAATACACTGGGAAAAATGAGAGAAATTATGTTATCCAAAGGAGGAAGGTGGTTTGGGATTCAGACTGATCCACGAGTTTAATCTAACTTTACTTGCAAAGCAATTATGGAGACTCAGTCAATACCCGAACTCATTGTTAACAAGGGTAATGAGAGGTAGATATTATCGACAGAACTCGCCATTACAGGCACCTGACGCCTTGTTCCTATCGTACGTGTGGGCGAATCTGATGGTAGCCAGGCGGCTCTTGTGTATGGGGAGAAACCAGAAAGTACATTCAGGTCATCAAATTCTTGTATGGGAGGATCTTTGGATCCATATTGTACCAGCTAGACCTGTACGACCTCTTCATTTTGGGATAGATTTGAGGATGACAGTGAATGGACTAATTACTGGAGACCCAAAAGAGTGGAACCAGGAACTCCAGGATATTATTATTATACCAGAAGATGTACAACATATACGGAGGTTGGCCATAAACCAGTCGAATAGGGAGGACAATTTCAGGTGGAGCTATACAAGACATGGGTTGTATACAGTGAAAGCCAGTTACTGGGTTGCACGGAACATCCTCCATTAGAGGGGTCACTTAAAGGTCTTAGAACCGAGTGTTACAAAGCTCAGGCATGGAAAGTAAGTGGATGAAGCATGATCTGGAAAATGACGACAAGATTTATAGCAGTCACATGAAACTTGGCAAGATGTCATATGCGTTGTGATAACCATTGCACGAGATGTGGGGAACTAGACGAAACAGTCAACTATGCTATATTTGAATGTCCCCTTGTGCTACAAACATGGGCTCTTGCTTCGACACCTTTGTGTCAAGGTGTCATTCCTACCTCAAGTACATTTGTAAACTTGAATTATCTGTTTTGGAGGAAACATGATATTGAACACCTAAACCTGATATGGATCCTTATCACTGGATTATCTGGTATCTCTGGAAGCCCGCAATGACAAGCTCTTCAAAGGGATAGATAAAAACCCACTTACACTTATCAGACATGCTGAAAGTGAATGTAAACCTTGGTTTGAGGCTAATTCACTTGTGGAAAACACAGTGATTCAACAAGCAAATGTACAAACCCCAAGTTTGTCTAACATTTGTTTGGTCGATGGATCTTGGACTTCTTAGGATCAATTTACTAGGTATTGTGGGTATGGAAGGATGATACAGGAAAAGAACAACTCATAGGGCTGAGAAATAAAGAGAACCGTTTATCCTCGTTGCATTCAGAGATTGAAGAATTAACATGGGCGTTGGAAGCAATGCTGCAGCATACTGCGTGTCAGAATTTTGGAACATATTGTAAGGAGGTCATATAGATGATCCAAGCTCCACAAGAATGGCCGAATATTTCAACATAGATTGGAGAAGTTATTTCACTATAAAGATGATTCCAAGATTACAAGATCTTTTACATACCGAGACTTTTCAGTGGGATAGTAGATGGTTTAGCTAGGATTGCCCGTTCATTTTACCGTAATTTGTTGTTTATTGGTTGTTATATTCAGGTTCTGATTTTCAGACTAACTCATGTTTTTGAGTAATAGAAGAGTCTTTTAACGTCAAAAAAAGAAAGAAGACTTCTTTTTCTCTTTATGCTGCCACATCAGCATATAGAGGTAAAACTGAACACATGGCAGGTGAAAAATTTTTAATTTACGCTTGATGTTGTTACTTTTGAGTGTTGGGCCTCTTATTTCTTCTTTCATTATTATAGTTTTCTGGAGTATCCCCTTTACAGGACGTTTTGTTCAGACCAATCACGCGTAGGGTTTTATCATCTTCTTAACTTTAACATTCGTGGTTCAGCATCCTAGCTAAGCAGTCGATCAACTCGATGTAACTCATCCTCTCCCAAAGAAACTGATGGATGCTCCTACTATAAATCTCCAAGCGATGAACAACACAACTTTGACCAAAACGAGAAGAAAGAATCTGCTAATTACCAACTCTGAGAATGGCTGATTCCTTCATCCTTCTTGCGGATTTAAAAATTGGAAACAGTCTCCAAGGTCTTCGTCGGAGATCCATTCATCCTCTCGATCACTCTCGACTTTTGTAATCATCTCCTTTGTACTTTCGATTGCAAACATTTACAGTTTTGGTCTCTGTTTGTTTGGGATAGTGTTGAACATTCAATTCAACAAGGAAAAGATAGTTTTGGATAATCAAAGTATTGATATTTTGGTTTTACACATTTGGTTATAATTTTCTGTGCAGGAAGATGACGACATGCTTAAAGTATATGATCGGTGATGCTACTGAGCCGAACCTGTTTGTCTTTCGTAAGCAAAGAGATTGTTCAGACAAGGTTACACTGATGCAACATATAATATCTTGGACAATAATATATACCAAGCTCCACAGCTTTGTAGTGTCTTTGCAGCTCGAGTTGTATTTTATTTACCCATTCTATTTACGTTCATGTGTTGCTTAAACGGCAGTGACTAAGTGAAAGTTGTTTGATTTTAAGTCGCTGCTAAAGTGCTTTTGATTTCTTCTCTTTATCCTTTAGGGTTGGGCTGTTTATAATATGTCGAAGGCTTTCTATGTTGCTGCATCGAAGTTAGAGACCATTAGGCAGGGTAAGATTTTGTTTTCTTCAACATAGACTCAAACTTTGTTGTGAGCTCGACTAGCTCTTTCCATAAGACTGGACTGAGATGTATATGTTTTGTGTATGAACTGCATGTGGATGAAAATTTAAAACAAAAAAATCAATTATCTTAGGAAAGCTCATAGTCAATGTTGAACAGATTTATGAACTTATCAAGTACGTGTGTATATATTGTTCTTTGTTGTGATTAACTTCATCGATCTTATGATACGATCTATGGTTTTCAGTTGATGCTAAAAACCAGAACAAGCCTTGTTGCAGATGGACTTAGCATATGCCTACTAAGAACTAAGCCCAAAATCAAGCATGGCCCATTAAGAAACAAATGGTGACTACGCTAGAGGACAAAACATACTTTACTATAAATAAAGGGCGCCAGACTCATTGATAAACCGTAAGAAACGTATAGCAACGTACAAAAAAAGGAGAGCATCGCCTCTTTAATCACCACTTAACTCTTAGACGACCTCAGCCACTAGACGAGCTTGTACAGACGACCAGAGACCAAAATTAAGAGAGATGTTTGTTTAAACAATTGTATAGCGAGCATCTTTAGTTCTTGTAATTGACCGGGATTCTTGTTATTCTTGACTATTAATACGAAATTCTCGGATCATCTATACTTCCTACCTCATTAAATCAACCGAATATGGATTCAACAATTGGCTCCCACCGTGGGGCCGAAGAATCTTCTGTACTTCAGGACAGCTCGGCGATCACAGAACCCACAACGCAAACAAACACCATGACTTCTGCAATCACAGAAACCTAGAAATGACGTTGGTAGCAGCAACCTCTCGAACGAGCCAGTCAGAAACATGACATTTACGGCGACAACCTGAGACCAGCTTGCCACAACACCATGTATGTAGGACGACCTCAGACCAGCCAACAATTAGCGCCATGTATGCGGCGACGACCTCGGGCATCCCAGCCAGCAACGGGACGAGCTAACCAGCTAGCAACCCGACATTTTTTGTCACAAAGCCAACCATCTAGCAACATGACAAGTGTGGTGACCACGATGACCTCGGGCCAGTCAACCAACCACGACCTTGGTGAAACCGACCAACAAAGAGACATCTGTAACGATGACTTGGTACAACTAACCAACAACGAGACATCTACGACGACGACCTTCGTGCAACCGACTAACAAGGAGACATTTTTGGAAACTATAACTTTGGTGCAGTCAACCAACAAGGAGACATTTTTGGAAACTATAACTTTGGTGCAGTCAACCAACAAGGAGACGCATGTGATGATCATAACCCCAACACAATAGTCTAACACGAAGACAATGCAGTCCATCCAATATCACATCTCCTTGATATTTTGAACTCTCCTAAGAAGGATCGACAAATTCACCAAAAGGATCGCCACTCATCTAAACGACCTCATTTACATCCTCTAGAAAATGTGGGATCTCCGAGCTTGCTCCCATCAACAAGCTCACATGACGACGAGCTCTCCCAACAATAAGCTCAGGCGATGATGAGCTCTCCCGACGACAAGATCACGCAATGACAACCTTTCCGACGACAAGCTCACACTTTGATGAGCCCTCACGACTACAAACTCACTGTACGACGAGATCTACCAACAACAAGTTTATACGATGACGAGCTCATTCGGTAATGATCTAACTTGAGAACGAGCTCACTCCGCGGCGAGCTCTCCCGACGATGACCTCACGCTACGACGAGATCTCCCGACGATGAGTTCATGCGATGAGGAGTTCATGCGATAAAGGGCGCATTACACTACAAGCTCATCCCGTCAACTTTTTCAAGCTCTTTCAATCCTCTTTTAAAAAAGGAATAAAATAATAATAATAAATACGAGAGAGAAAAGATCGTGAGTTGCGAGCTCGGTCATCATTATTTAGCCACCGCCTCACACAAAGTAATCATTAATTAGCTGGCAAAAAAGGCCATTGCTTCATACAAACTGTTATGAAACCGATGGTGGATTGCCCTAACCGACCATACCGACCAGACGGACCGACCAAGTAAACCTGTGGTCGATAGTTTTACTAAACCCATGGCGTATTGGTTTTGTATAAACCTAAACCCACTTGGTTTAGGTTTACTATATGTAATCCTAGATAAGGATGATTTTATACTTGTTTTATCCTTATCTATGTTTGTACTTATCTCTAAGCTTTATGACAGTTTGTTCCCTTGTATCTAAAGGGAACCTCGTCCTTAATAAGAATATACACGATTTGCATCCTTAACACACACATTATTCACAACACGTTATCATCACGAGATAAGCTCATAAACCATAATCACCTACGCCTCTCTCTCTCATCTCTTTTTTTGAAAGTCCTAAGTTCTAAAGCTACAAACAAAGCACGACATCAAAGAATATCATAAGCTCTTGTCCTTGCGGTTCAACATCAATCCAAAGGAGGTTCGTAGCTATTGTTCTTGCCGGCTAAACAACAAACCACGAATCATACTCTTTTGCGGAGTCATCAACTCCAAACCTCAACGAATAAAAGGAGTTCATCATCAACTTGTAGCTCGTGATTCAACTGCTCTCTAAAGGAGGTCCATTCAGATTCAAAGGTGTTTGAAGGTAAACCGCATAAAAACCCTAAAAGCTATATTCATATCGATTTGATTTTCATAGTTTATGGATGATTGTTAAAACCCATTCGAACTTGGATTAATCAACTATGGAACCTTAAAACTTGATATCATTAGATCGGATTTTTAGGTTGATAACAAACTAAGCTAATAAGAATCAAAACCTAATAAGATCTAATCATATGAACATATCGAATAAGAACCGATTTGATATGAACTTTTAATCTAAAGTTATAAAGTTTTAAATCATCGTTTTAATGTATTAAAAACACCTAAAGTATTAGAATCAAAACCCTAAAACTATATGTTAAAATCGGATTGATATAAGTTCTAAAGAACATACTTTCAATCGATGATCTCAAGAACCCTAATCTGAAAACCTATTAGCTTTAGGTTTATAAAACCCTAAATTCGAAAATCCCCTAATCCTAATCCTATTAGACTTAGGTTTATAAACCCTAAACCTATTATCTATAAAGTTATAAAACCAAATCGAAATTGGCATGAATAATAATTCTAGAGAGAGAAAATAGAAACCCTAATCTGGTAATCCAAGTTACACTAGGTTTTGTGTTAAATTTTTGATTGATTTGTTTTGAACATGGATCGTGTGATCCATTGCTTGATTTATAGGATTGATAGATTGATTTATGAATGGTAAAGAACATGAAATCTTGAATCATAAACTAATTAAAGGTCGAAACCCTAAAATCCTAATAAGCTTAGAAACCGCATAGGTTGCATGATCTATAATTGTTTGAATGCTAAGGTGATTAGATTGAGTGTGTGTTAGGTTGTTAGAATAACTCATGATGTATCTAGAATACATGAAAACCTAACTTGAATTTGGACTTGTTTAAAGATCTAACCTAAAACCTAATCACATAAGAAGCATGTAATAGCTGTGTGGCCTTATCCTGAATAACTAGGTTGTTAGACTAAGTATAACATGGCCGTGTGGTCCTACCTTGAATGCTAAGTTGCTAGATTTGCTTGTTTATGACCGGTTAACTTCATGCTAAGTTGTTAGACTTGTTTTGTGTAAGAATATGGCCGTGTGGCCTTTGCATGTTTAGTATTGCCGGTTTTATTTTCATCATTCTATTCTCACAACATATAGACATCATATCACTTAGGATGAATAACATTGAACATGAAGAAAGCACAATGTCTAAGTTGAAATGCATCATACATGTTATCATCTGGCCGTGTGGTTTTGCTTGCTAGTTTAAGTATATATAGTTGGAATCTTATACTTAGCTTATATTGTTTGCTTGCATACATAGCCTTATATACCCACTAAGTGAATGATCTATCTATTTTAGATGTCAAACCTATGCAATCTTGATTATGCTTCCCTTCATCTATCTGGTGACAATTACCTTCAATGGACATTGGATACAAAGATAAACCTGAAGTCTAAAGGACTTGGTGATTGTATCATAGAAGATAATCAAGAATCTAAGAGGAATAGATACAAAGCCATATCCATAATCTGACACCATCTCACCGAGGGTCTCAAGGATCAATACTTAACCATTGAGAACCCCTTGGACCTTTGGCTTGCATTAAAGTCCATATATGATCACCAGAGGACAATGCTATTGCCAAAGGCCATGTACGAATGGAGACAC
This sequence comes from Moricandia arvensis, assembly GCA_905132765.1. NCBI lineage: Eukaryota > Viridiplantae > Streptophyta > Magnoliopsida > Brassicales > Brassicaceae > Moricandia > Moricandia arvensis. The sequence continues at coordinate 22,839 of CAJHQP010005355.1, forward strand.
CTCAGAATCCAAGACTATAAGTCTGTGGATGAATACAACTCAACACTATTTAAAATCGTCTCGAAGCTGAGACTATGTGATGAAAATGTAACTGAGAAGGATCTTCTTGAAAAGACCTTCTCCACATTTCATTCTAGTAATGTTTTACTCCAGCAACAATATAGGGAGAAAGGTTTTGCCACATATGCAGATTTGATCTCAGGCTTGTTGCTAGCTGAGGCCAACAATGAACTGCTTATGAGAAATAGTGAGATGAGACCTCCTGGATCAGCTCCTCTATCTGAATCCAATAAGGTTGTAAAGGAAAAGTAAGATCCCAAAGAAAGTAATCATGTTCATAGTAATAAACCACATGGCCGTGGATCATGGCGAGGACGTGGACGATCCACTTATGGCCGATATAATAGAAATGGTCGAACCGCGGGCGACCGTGGGCACCAATCTATATACGGACGTGCTCGAGGGCGAGGGCGAGGACGAGGTGGCATTTCTAAGCCACCACAATCGACCAAGTCAGTATGTCACAGATGTGGAATGAGCAACCAGTGGGCAAAGACTTGTAGAACTCCTAGACACCTATGTGATCTATACAAAGAAAGTCTTAAAGAAAAGAATCCAGAAGCTCATTGGGTCCAGGACGAAAATGGCGACTTCGACCATAACCAAGACGACCTTATGGACGATGATATGGACTTTGAAACCTCAGACATCCTAAAAGAATGATCTAGAGTTTGACATTTCGTTTTTGTGTTTTCCATCTCCTGCTTTAGGATTTCATTTATGCTTTGTGTTTTTCCTGCTTGATTCTATGGTTGTTTTGCATTTGATTTAAACTTAATAAATTTATAAGTTTTGGTGTTATATACATAGTCTCTAAGAAATCAATTTTTCATCTTATAGAATGAAAGATCATTTGGAAATACTTGTGGTGGATAGTGGATCAAGCCACACAATACTTAGAGACAAAAGACACTTCCTCGACCTACAATGCAAAATGCTAACATACAAACAATTGCTGGTCTTGCTAGCCTTATAGAAGGTTTCGGCCAAGCTACCATTTCCTTACCTAATGGAACTCGTCTAGACATCCCTAATGCCTTATACTCACCCAGCTCCAAAAGGAGCTTACTAAGTTTCAAAGACATAAGGTTAAATGGTTTCCATGTTGAAACTATGGGTGAAGGAACTAAAGAATTCCTACAAATCACTAAGATCACCCGTGGCATTAAGAATATTATAGAGACCATGCCAACAATATCTACTGGTATATACTATGCAAAGATCAGTATGATAGAGGCAAATGCCTGCGAAAATTTCACTCTATGGCATGACAAGCTTGGCCATTCTGGTTCTAACATGATGCGTAAATTAATAATGAACTCTAAAGGGCACACATTAAAAGAAAGAAAAGTTATCCCACGAAATCTCACATGTGATGCATGTTCACAAGGGAAACTTATAACAAGTCCATCACCAGTCAAAGTCAATAAAGAAATGATAAATTTTCTGGAAAGAATCCAATGAGACATTTGTGGACCTATAAACCCACCTTGTGGGACATTTAGATACTTCATGGTGCTCATTGATGCATAAACTAGATGGTCACACGTCTGTCTCCTATCCACTCGAAATTTGGCTTTTTCTTGGTTGCTTGCTCAGATCATAAGACTGAGAGCACACTTTCCAGATTTTCCTTTAAAGACTATACATTTAGACAATGCTGGTGAATTCAAATCTCAAGCTTTTAATGATTTCTGTATGTCCATGGGGGTAAGTGTGAAACACTCTGTGGCTCATGTCCATACACAAAATGGATTAGCCGAATTATTCATTAAAAGGATACAGTTGATTGTTATACCATTGCTCATGAGGTCTAAACTTTCTGTATCAGCTTGGGTTCATGCAGTCTTACATGCAGCTGAATTAACTGGCATCAGGCCATCTAGTGAGCATAGGTATTCCCTTTCTCAACTAATCTCGGGTCAAGAGCCAGACATTTCCCATCTTAAAACATTTGGTTGTGCCACTTATGTACCAATTGCTCCACCACAGAGAACCAAAATGGGACCTCAAAGGAGATTGGGAATATGTGTTGGATATGAATCTCCCTCGATCATTAAGTACCTTGAACCTACTACGGGTGACTTGTTTAAGGCAAGGTACATGGATTGTCATTTTGATGAATCCACTTATCCAACATTAGGGAGAGATAATAACAAGCTGATCAAAGAAATAGAATGGAATAATCTATCAGTATCTTGGCAAGATCCTCGAACAAAACAATGTGATCTAGAAGTTCAAAAGATCATTCTTTTGCAGAAGCTAGCTAATCAGTTGCCAGATACATTTTCTGATCCAAATAGAGTGACAAAGTCACATATTCTAGCTTGTAATGCACCAATAAAAATAGAAATTCAAGAAGGACAAAATCAAGTTGCTACTAAACCTAACCAACATCCAAAACGTGGTAGGCCAATTGGTTCCAAAGATAAGATATCTCGGAAATCAAAGAAAGGTGCAATAGATATTAAAGAAACCGAGGAAAGTGGAAACATGTTGCCGGACATGGATATGGTCGAGAATGGTCCAGAACGAACCACGGTCAATCCAGGACGTACCACAGTCGATTCGGGACGTACCACCGTTGATCCAGGACGTACCACAACCGTTCCGGGTCGAACCACGGTCACGGTCAATTAGGTCGTACCAGGCTGTATCATGGACGTACCAGGACGTACCCCAGACATAACCGATTGTACCATGTACGTACCAGACCGATCATGGTCGACCCACGTACCGTGGTCGATCCGTCTGTACCAAAAGTGTTTTGGGACGCCAATTCACCTAATGCAGGTGATCCTGATAATAATGAGATCTCAATAAACTACTTATTTTCTGGAACACAATGGAACAGAAAGAATATCGACGTCGATGATATATTCGCATTCAAAGTAGCACTTGAGTTAATGGACGAGGATCATGAACCCACATCAATCTGAGAGTGCACTCAACGTTCAGATTAGATCAAATGGAAAGAAGCCATTAATGTGGAGTTAAATTCGTTAAAGAAAAGAAATGTGTTTGGACCAATTGTGGTCACACCATATGATGTTAAACCAGTGGGGTACAAATGGGTCTTTGTGAGGAAAAGAAATGAGAAAGGAGAAGTAGTGAGATATAAGGCAAAGCTTGTAGCACAAAGATTATCACAGAGACCTGGAATAGACTATGAGGAAACTTATTCCCCTGTGGTGGATGCAACTACATTCAGATACTTGATCAGTCTGGCCATTAGAGAACATTTAGATCTGCATCTGATGGATGTAGTAACTGCATACCTATACCGTCCACTGGATAATGAAATTTATATGAAAGTTCCAGAGGGTATTGAGCTCAAAGATAGAAATGGATCTCGAGATCAGCATTGCATTAAGCTGAATAAGTCCTTGTATGGATTAAAGCAATCAGGTCGAATGTGGTACAATAGACTAAGTGAATACTTAGTTAAAGAGGGCTATACGAATGATCCAATCAGCCCACGTGTCTTCATAAAGAAATTCGAAAATCAAGGCTGTGTAATCATAGCAGTCTATGTGGACGACCTGAATATAATTGGAACCCCTGGAGAAATCGACCAAACAGTTGAATACCACAAGAAAGAATTTGAGATGAAAGACTTAGGAAAAACTAAGTTATGTTTGGGTTTACAACTTGAGTACATCAAAGATGGAATCCTTGTGGATCAAAAGGTATATACAGAAAAGGTACTCAAGAGATTTAATATGGATTAAGCTCACCCATTGACCTGCCCAATGGTCGGGAGATCATTTTGTCTTGAGACTGATCCATTCAAACCAAAAAAAAAAGAAAATGAAGAACCTCTTGGTCCGGAAATGCCTTACCTTAGTGCCATTGGAGCATTAATGTATATGTCTAGCCACACTAGACCAGACATTTGCTTTGCCGTGAATCTACTATCAAGATTCAGCTCCTATCCGACTTTAAGGCACTGGAATGGAATCAAACATATCCTTCGTTATTTACAAGGAACAAAAGATCTTGGTTTATACTATACTAAACATAACAAAGAATGTTTAGTTGGTTTTGCTGATGCAGGTTATCTATCAGATCCACATTGTGCTAGATCTCAAACAGGTTATGTGTTCACTCATGGAGGTACAACAATATCATGGCGTTCTATGAAGCAAACAATTTCTGCAACATCATCAAACCATACGGATTTATTGGCTATACACGAGGCTAGTCGAGAGTTGGTATGGCTGAGGTCGATGACCGGCCATATCCGGACGGACAATGGCATGACCGTGGGAAAGGACGAACCAACAGTCCTATACGAGGACAATGCGGCTTGCATTGCTCAGCTGAAGGACGGGTACATCAAAGGCGATCGAACCAAGCACATTCTGCCTAAGTTCTTTTTCACGCATGAACTACAGAAGAGTGCAGACGTCAAGGTGGTATAAGTTAGGTCGTGTGACAACTCATCAGACCTATTTGCCAAAGCACTTCGAACGACAACATTCAGAAAGCTCATCTATCATATCAGAATGAGGAGGCTTCAAGACCTTCTTGAATGATGTCCAAATCAGGGAGAGTAGTATGTGTTTTACTCTTTTTCTTGTCTAAGGTTTCCATTTTTCCCAAATGGGTTTTTGGTTTTCCTGGAGAAGTTTTAATGAGGCAACGTGATAGCATACTATGAGCTCTATTAAGGTTATTGCATCCAAGGGAGAGTGTTATGAAACCGATGGTGGATTGCCCTAACCGACCATACCGACCAGACGGACCAGACGGACCGACCAAGTAAACCTATAGTCGATAGGTTTACTAAACCCATGGCATATTGGTTTTGTATAAACCTAAATCCACTTAGTTTAAGTTTACTATATGTAATCCTAGATAAAGATGGTTTTATACTTGTGTTTATTCTGATCTATGTTTGTACTTATCTCTAAGCTTTATGACGGTTTGTTCCTTTGTATATAAAGGGAATCTCGTCCTTAATAAGAATATATACGATTTGCATCCTTAAGACAGACATTATTCACAACACAAACTACCTCAAAATCCACTTTAATTTTTCAGACACGTCATTGTTATTGGTAAAAATTTAACTCGACCATCTTACTGAATTAATTAATGATTATTCTTCCACATCCAGGATTGTCTTCTCCCTCAGTACGAGCATTCCTTTAATGGCAGCTCGTCCATCTTCTACTGAAAGCACTCCACTAATGGTGACATCCCCAAGCTCGCTACCAACAGCAACTCATTTACTTAGTTCTCCTCCACATCGACCTCTTTGTTTGTTCATGGTCTTCCTCATCTTCACGTACGACCTCGCCAAGCTTGCTTCTCAATCCACTAACGACGAGCTCACCTCTCTACCTGACGAGCTCACCTCTCTACCTAGTGATGACGAGCTCACCTCTCTAGCCAATGATGAAGACAAGCTTGCTTCTCCATCCCCTAACGACGAGCTCACCTCTCTACCTAGTGATGACGAGCTCACCTCTCTATCCACCGACGACGAGCTTGCCTCTACCTCATAATCGAACCTGTCTCGCCCTAATTTGATGATCTCAAACTTATGTCATCATGAATTGGATATCTCAACATCGTCTTTGGCGATGACCTTAACCACAATAGACGACTTCCGATCTACATGTTGATGAGGTCTTCTCTTCTAAGGCTGTCGTCACCGACTTCTGTCTTAATAGACGAGCTCAGAATTTTTCTCTATTTGACGGCTCTGCTCAGTGAAATCTCGGAACCAGCGACGACCACATGACAACCACGCTTCTACTTCACGGTGAAATCTAGACGGCAATGTTGATTCTTTTCGTTCATGCTTATTGATTTAGATCAGATTCAAGTTCTTATGTGTGTACTTTTGGTGTGATTTGCAGATCAATATGAACAAGTAACAAGACACAATACGCAATGGTTACCCGGTGTTCGTTTCTTACTCACCGGGGAGGGATCAAAACCCTCAAGCATTCACAAGATATCACTAATGGAGTTCCGGTAGCACGATACAAGCTTTGATCTTAACACATCGGAGAAGACAAAACTATAGTTACCTTCGAAATACACTACCGGTAATCGAATCCTCTTCTGCGACAAGATCAAAGTATCATCTGCTTCTCTCCGACTCATCGCGAGGTAGAACTCTCCTCTCTGATTATCTCTATGTGAATCGCTTCGATCTGATGATCTCTCTCTTGATCTGTTTCAGTAAAGAAGACGATGATGTAAAAGGTTGTTACAACAACCTTTAATCGGATCCAGCTGAGAAACCTTTTACTTGGGCTTCGACCATACCTTATAACATTGGTCCCAAAAGAGTAAGTCTTGGCCCAATATCAGATTGTACCCCAAAGCTAAAGCCTGATCCACAAATCTCCAGCTCTTTTGCTTTGGACAAGACACGAGACAAAACCCTAGAACACTCTTGGTCTTTCCCTCTCTAGTCTTTGCCGACTCACACTCTTTCTCTCTACCCCTTCTGACCATTTTACCGGAGATACACCGACGAACTCGACTCAGCCACTAATCGTCAACATTTCTCTCCTTACCACGATGGGTAAGTCATCCTGAACTCATCCTTCATCCCTTTGATAAACGATTTTCTTGGATTTAAGCTGAAAAGGACCTGAAACTGACCGCCTTTTCCTCTGCATGTGTGTCTCCTGAACTTCTCCTTCTCTAAGAAACCTACTTCGACGAACACGCTTCAGCTGCATGTACCCTCAGGTAACACATCTTCTCAGATCTTACCCTTTCCTTGTACACAAAAACTTCTCGACAAATTCTAACTCACACAACTGACCCCAAATCTTCATCTTACTGTTTCTGAGCCCGCAGATCTGACACCTCAAAAATCACCCATGACGAGACATAGTCTAACTCGCTCCACTTGAAACTCAACTCCTTGTAGAGCTTGATCCACTTTGAAAATTCACCTGAGACCTCATGACCTCTTCCTCTCTACGGGTAGTCCTCAATCTAAAAGTATCTTTCTCAACCTCATTATTTAACGACAAATACTGACAGACGTTTCTTGTTTTATACACGTCTGAGAAGTTTTTCTGAAGTTACCCAGAGCCGGTCATCTTCTTCAGCAGACATTCAGAACCTCGCAGCAGAACTGGAATTTAGTGCCAGGTAAGCACTTAGTCAAGAAATTTGCTGGGTTCTTAAATGTATGAATCTTCACTAGGTTGATAATTCCTTTAGAAATGATGTCTCTGATGAAATTGAATTGCGTATCCATATGCTTTGTCTTTTCATGATGAACTGCATTTTTAGATAGCGCAATTGCACTTTGTGAATCACAATGTATCCTTACACTGTCTTGCTTGTATCCAAGTTCTGTGATAAAACCCCGTCGCCAAATAACTTCTTTCACTGTCTTTCTCTGCTTCTGTAGTAGAAAAAGCTACTACTGATTGTAACCCTGACTTCTAGGATACAATATTACCACCAACTTGAAAAACAACCCCTGAAACAGATCTTCTCTTGTCTAAGTCCGTAGCGTAGTCTGAGTCTGAGTAGCCTTCAACTTTAAATTATGTTGCCCTTTTAAATGTTAGACATTGATTATAAGACCCTGCAACATACCTCAAAACCCACTTCACTGCCTCCCAATGCTCTCTGCTTGGGTGTGACATGAAACGGCTAATCAAACCTACTGCAAAACCCAAATCAGGCCTAGATCCAATCATGGCATACATCAAACTCCCCACTGCGCTTGCGTACGGAGTATCCTTCATGCGCTCATACTCACCTGCTCTTTCTTTGGGACGGAGACTCTTCAACTTGAAATGTGAAGTTGTAGGAGTTACAACTGATCTTGCCCCTATCATCCCAAAATTCCTTAATACCTTTTCCAAGTACTTAGTCTGAGACAGAACTAGGATCCCTTTATTTCTATCCCTTCTGATGTCCATTCTCAAGATCCTTGAAGCTTTTCCCAAATATTTCATTTCACACTCTCCACTCAAACTGTCTTTGAGCTTCTTAACATCATTCTTACTTGCCGACGCTATCAGCATATCATCTACATAAAGCAACAGATAGATAGCCTCTCTGGAATTCACATCTTTCATATACACAAATGAATCAAATTCACTTTTGATAAACTTCTGCTCTTTCATAAAGCAATCAAATCGGAGATTCCACTGACGAGGTGACTGTTTCAAAACATACAACGACTTCCTCAGTAAGCAAACCTTGTTCTCATCTCCCTTCTTGATAAAACCTTCTGGCTGTTCCATCAGTATTTGTTCTTCTAAATCTCCATGGAGAAAGGCCATTTTAACATCCATCTGTTCCAGCTCAAGGTTAAAAGTCACCACTAGAGACAAGAAAATACGAATCGATACATGCTTAACCACTGGAGAAAATTTTTTGTTGTAGTCAACCCCTTCTTTCTGTGAGTATCCCTTTGCTACAACTCTTCCTTTAAACCTTCTATCTTCTACTCCCGGAATCACTGATTTTAACTTGAATATCCATCTGCAGCCAATAATTGTCTGATCATTAGGTCTTTCAATCAGATCCCAAGTTTTGTTCTTCTCGAGAGAATTCATTTCCTCCTTTGCTGCATTATCCCAGAACTTTCTTTCTTTACTTCTCATAGCTCCAGCATAAGTTCGTGTCTCGTCAATTTCTACTTCTTCTGCTGCACTTAGTGCATAGGCCACAAGATTCGCATCATCAAACCTCAAAGAAGCTTTGATGTTCTTCTTTCTTTCTCTATCTCTGACCAGAACATAATCGTCCAACGATACATTACCTGAGCTAACAACAATGCCACCATCTAGTTCTGAATCAAAGTCACTTTCTGAACCATCTGAACTATGTAGGCTGTCATCCTCCGAGCTGTCTCCACCTAAAGCAGATATCTCTTTGATTTCAAAACCAATCACAAAAGGACCTTGAATTAAGTCATCACTGAAACTAACATGTTTGCCTTTTCCTTTATCTGTCCTTATCACACTTGCATCTTTCTTCTCTGAACTCGAGTTAATCAAAGTGTCTTTAAACACCTCATGTTCGTGGAACACCACATTCCTACTGGTAGTGTACTTGCCTTCATCCTGAATCCAGACTCTGTAGCCCTTAACCCCAAATGGGTAACCAACAAAGATTCCCTTAACTTCCCTTGGACTAGTCTTCTCTTGAACCCTGTGAACAAAAGCTGAGCAACCAAATCTTATGATGTTTGACAAATCAACCTTTGAACCTGTCCATCTCTCTTCGGGAATGTCAAAGTCTATACTTGACCCTAGAGTTCTATTAATAAAGTACACCGCAATAGATGTAGCTTCTGCCCAAAACTCTGAGCCCAAACCAGTCTCTGCCAACATGCTTCTGACCTTATACATAATTGTTCGATTCATTCTCTCAGAGACCCAGTTCTGTTGTGGCGTATAAGTGCATGTGCGGTGCCTCTTTACCCCTGTATCTCTACACAGTTCATCAAACTTGTAGTTGCAAAACTCAAGTCCATTATCTGTTCTAAGGCACTTAAGTTTCTTGCATGTTTGATTCTCAACTTCAAGCTTCCAGTCTCTGATTTTTTCAAACGCTTCATCTTTAGTCTTTACGAAATAAACCCATACCTTCTTAGAGTAATCATCAATGAAACTCACGAAGTACTTGCATCCACCAAGGCTTTCCGGGGTTGAGGGACATCCCCATAGATCTGAATGAACGTAGTCTAGAATGGCCTTAGTAGTGTGTTTAGCTCTTCCAAAACTTTGTTTATGAGCTTTACCAAGAGCACAACTATCACAAAAGTCTAGACTTTCGACTTCTTTTATTTGCAAGTGCCCTTTCTTTATCAAGGCATTCATGTTTGCAAGACTCATGTGTCCAAGTCTAGAGTGCCAAAGGTTTGCCATGTTTGGCTCAGCTCTCCCAATGTTAGCCTCAGCTTTTTCAACAGTACCTTCTAGATAATATAATCCATCTTGATAGTTCCCGGAGATAACATTTTCCCCATTCTTGTAGAAGTTAATCTTGAAATTTTCTCCATTGTATGTGCACCCAACTTTATCTAACAGCCCGTAAGAGATGAGATTCCTGCTCATATTAGGCATATACCTCACTTCAGTGAGTATCACTTCCTTCCCATCAGAATTAGTGATCTTTAGCTTTCCAATACCCTTATTGTTAGCCATTAGAACCTTCCCTCCATTCATCTCAATGAAGTCAAACAACCCACTCCTATTTGGAGTAATGTGAAAAGAACACCCGAAGTCTAGCACCCACTCATTCTTCGAGTCTTGAGTGCTTACTGTCAAGACCAACAATTGTTTAGGATTTGACGCTGAGTTTGCTGAATCAGTTGAACTCTGCTGTTGATTGTTTCTCTGTGGACATTCACGCTTCCAGTGACCAACTTTCCCACAGATGAAACAGGCTGTTTTGCCTTCCTTGTTAGCCATAGGCTTAGACTTTGATCTGTAGTTTCTTGACTTGGACCTTCTTTTGTAGAATTTTCCATCTCCTTTGTCTGGCCGCTTGTTTGATATTCCTCTAGATTCCACATACAACCCTTCTGATCCACTCTTCCATTTATTCAAAAGACCCTTCTGCCTTAGCTCAATCTCTTTGGCATACACAGATGTAGTGACTTCCAGCACAGTAAGAGTTTCCTTACTGGTTCCATACTTCAGAGTGTGAACCAAGGCTTTATATTGTGGTGGCAGACTTGTCAGTAGCTGTATTGCTTGATCTTCATCATTTATGTTGATGTTTAGTCTGGCAAGGTCACTGATCAGCTTTAGGAAACAGTCCATATTCTCTTCGATGCTTTTACCTTCCTCCATCTTAAAACCTGCAAATTGTTGTTTAGGATAGATTCTGTTGGGTAAGGACTTTTTCTGGTAATCTCGCTCAAGAGCCTTCCACATTCCCAGAGCTGTCTTCTCGTGCATCACTTTCCTTAAGATCATGTCACTCAAACATGTACCGATCAAATTCTTAACTCGTGTGTCTTTAGCAACCTTGGTTGGATCTAACACTGGAGCAGCTCCTTCTTCCAGCTTTCCTGGATCCTTGTAAAGAGTAGCATCATCATCAATAACCGATGCTAATCCCTGGATCTCTAACTGTCCAAGCAACTTGTATTTCCACATTCCAAAGTCACCTTTACCATCGAACTTATCCATTTGAGACTTGCCTGGTGTAGGCTCCATCGCACCACTCTCTCTTGAACCTTATCAGAAACTCAAACAAGCAATAACCAATGCTCTGATACCACTTGTTGATTCTTTTCGTTCGTGCTTATTGATTTAGATCAGATTCAAGTTCTTATGTGTTTACTTTTGGTGTGATTTGCAGATCAATATGAACAAGTAACAAGACACAATACGCAATGGTTACCCGGTGTTCGTTTCCTAGTCACCGGGGAGGGATCAAAACCCTCAAGCATTCACTAGATATCAGTAATGGAGTTCCGGTAACACGATACAAGCTTTGATCTTAACACATCGGAGAAGACAAAGCTATAGTTACCTTCGAAATACACTACCGGTAATCGAATCCTCTTCTGCAACAAAATCAGAGTATTCTCTGCTTCTCTCCGGCTCGTCGCGAGGTAGAACTCTCCTTCTCTCTGATTATCTCTCTGTGAATCGCTTCGATCTGATGATCTTTCTCTTGATCTGTTTCAGTAAAGAAGACGATGATGTAAAAGGTTGTTACAACAACCTTTCATCTCAACAACCTTTAATCGCATCCAGCTGAGAAACCTTTTACTTGGGCTTCGACCAAGATACCTTATAACATTGGTCCCAAAAGAGTAAGTCTTGGCCCAATATCAGATTGTACCCCAAAGCTAAAGCCTGATCCACATGCAACAACCTCAACCATTGCTCGTAGATAGCCCTTGTTGTCGATGATATCTTCTGCTCTTCCAAAACATGTGATGACCTTGCATGTGTTCTCGAGACCATTGACGACCTCAGCACCATTGACAAGCTCGTTAACATCAACGACCTCGGTACCATTGATAACCTCAGTAACATTGACGAGCTCAACACCATCAACAACTTTGATACCATCAAAAATCGCGGTACCATCGACTACCTTGGTACCATCAACGACTTTGGTACCATCCACTACTTTGATACCATCGACGAGCTCAGAACATCAACGACCTTGCAGCCATCGACAACCCCAGTACCATTGACTACCTTGGTACCATCGACGACATTGTGACAGTCGATGACAATAGTATCATCGACGACCTCAGCTCCTCTCCATTCCTGCGACGACCTTGAATGCTCTTCACACGGTGATGATCTCGCCTGATTACCACAAGGAAACGATGATCTTAACAAGGCGACAATGATTACTACACAGCGATGGTGATCTCCACACATGACGACCTCGTCTGATCTCCACAAAATGACGATTCTCTCCACGACAATGGTGATCTCAATAAGGCGATGATGATTACCACACAAAGACGGTGATCTCCACACGCGACAACCTCGCCTGATCTCCATACGACGATGATCTCTCTCAGCGAAGATCTCCTCGGCGGCCACATCTTCGATGACCGCTTCACTGACACATTGTCTCTGATAACCATGCCATGGCAACCTTATCTTAACCAACTTGTACTAACAACCTTGGTCAGCTCGTCAATATCCTTGAAAAATTATTTTCATCAGTTAAGACTCGTCAACTTCTCTAACACACAAAGTTTAAAGCCTGGCAAAAAAAGTGCTCCACATGGCTGATGAAACGGCGACCTCTCCGTCATTTAGATCAACAATGACGACATCCCCCTCCATTTGATGCCACAATGACGCTCGAGCTCTCCATGTGATGACTCAAGCACTCTACTTTCCCAAACGTTTGTGTCAAGCTCGTTCATAATCTTAAACCCAAAGTTACCACTCCTTCAGTTCGCATGAACACAAGTTCGCCAAAAAACTCCATACATGCAAGCCACGTAAGTCACAATGCTGCATTAGGCTCACTTAAATACGAGCTCAATCTGACGAGGAGCCCTTCTAGGGACAAGCGCATGAGTGGACAAGCTCAATTCGAAGACGAGCCCTTCTGACGACGAGCTCTCCTTGCAACGGTCTGAAACAAAGATGAACTCAATCAACGATGAGTCCTTCTGACAACGAGCTCTCCCGATGACGAGATCACACGGCGACAAGCTCAGGCAAGACGAACTCAACCTGACGATGAGCTCAATCTGTGACAAACATAACTCTTTCCTGGGATCTCACTCCCTCTCTGTGAGCCGATGACGAATCCCATTTTTGAAAAGGAATATAATGAGCTTTTACTTTTCGACATCAATCTCATATAATTTTCGATAAAAGATGACGAATTCATCGGCATTAATGACCTCAGGCTTGAATTCTCGCCACTTCCTCACAAAAATCATCCAAATCATAGTAAAGCTCGCACTGTTGGACGATTTCCACACCTAAGAAAGCTACACTTCGTGTTTGATGGACAATATCTAACTTCCTTAAGATTTACTACATGTTCATACTTCAAACTTTCATTTTCATACGGGATCCATTCCCAAGTGCTACAGCTCCGCGCTCAAACTTAACATATAGATTTGTAATTCGTTCATCTTAAAATGGGATCCGTTCCCAGTGCTGCAGCTTAGCTCTCGCACTTGAACGAGCTCTACGAGTTCATTTTCATATGATATTTGTTCCCAAGTGTTGCAGCTCGGCGGTCACACTTAACAAAGAGATTTGTAACTCATTCATCTTAAAACAGGATCCGTTCCTAGTGCTGCAGCTCAGCGCTCAAACTCGAACGAGCTCTACGATTTCATTTTCATACGAGATCCGTTCCCAAGTGCTGCAGCTCTGTGCTCACACTTAACATAGTGATTTGTAACTCATCCATCTTAAAACGGGATTCGTTCCTAGTACTGCAGCTCAGCGCTCACACTCGAATGGACTCTAGGATTTTATTTTCATATGGGATCCGTTCCCAAAAGCTGCAGCTCCGCGCTCACGCTTAACAAAGAGATTTGTAACTCATTCTTCTTAAAACAAGATATGTTCCTAGTGCTGCAGCTCGGCGCTCACACTTGAACAAGCTCTATGAACTCATTTTCATACGGGATCCGTTTCCAAGTCATGCAACTCCGTGTTCACACTTAACAAAGAGATTTATAGTGCGATCGTCTTAAAATTGAATCAGTTCCCAATACTCTACCTCAGCGCTCACACATGAACGAGCTCTACATCTCATTCTAAGCATGATCCATTCCCAAGAGCTACAGCTGTTTGCCCAAACTTGGCAACGATAGTGCAACATTTTCTTTCAAAAGAAGGATTCTCTCCCTGTGCTGCAGCTTCACGCTTAGAAACACAAATTCTTTTAGAAAATAACGAACGCGCTCGCAATTACCACTCTTATCAGAAACGTGATGCGATGCACTCATGTTCTCTAAAACAAAAAAGATGTTCTTCTGGTCGTCAAGACGACCTTGGTCCTCTTGGCATTGAAATTTATTTGGAGGTCGACGATCCCCTCACTTCTACGACCTCACTGACCATCTCACCTGATCAACCACCTCGACCATCTGGACAATCTCGTCGATGATCTCACTCCACGGAGAGCTCACTCCATGAAAGATCCAAAATGCAAAGGTCAACCTTTACTAGAGCGATGTCTAGCTCATCCATAATCTTAACCCAAAATGGTTACCTCAACATTTCACGTGAGCTAGCTCGCTAAAAATCACCATATGCAACCCAAGGGATGCATGGTGTAACAAAGCTCAAAACATTGCAAAACAAAAGACGGAATATAATGTATATACATACACATACATGACGAACCACTCCATGGGCAAGATTTTTTTTTTTCATTAACTGAAGCTCGCTTAGACAACAAGATCGAACTCTCATCACCACCAATCAACTTTAACGAGATCCCAATCAACGATGTCGAGCTCGCCTCCACCCATTAACGACAACAAGTTAGCATATCCCACACGAATTCTTATTCTTCTGCAATTTCAACGTCTAGAACACTCGACGAAGAGCTCAACATCCAAAGACTATCTCAGCTCACCACCTACAACAACGACCTCCTCTCCTCCAAATGCTTAACATTCTCATTACTGACCTCATTTGACTCCTACAAATTTTCAACATGACGACCTCAATCATAGATATCCATCTCGGGAAGACGATAACAATCACCTCGATGACAATCTCATCTCGATGACCTCGCCTCTACAATCTCTCCTCGTCTACTTTGACAACCATCTCATCTCGTGGAACTCGCCCCAACCATCTCACCTCGTCCACCTCGACGACCATCTCAGGTCGTTGAACTTGCCGCAACCGTCTCACCTCGTCCACTTCGACGACCATCTAATCACGTTGAACTCGCCTCAACTATCTCACCTCGTCCACCTCGACAACAATCTCATCTTGGTGACATCGCCTCAACAATCTGACCTCGTCCACCTGGACGACCATCTCATCTTTTTGACCTCGCCTCAACCATCTCACGTCGACGACCATCCTGTCTCGTTGAACTCGCTTCAACCATCTTACCTCGTCCACCTCGATGATCATCTCATCTTGTTGATCTCGCCTAAACTATCTCACCTTGTCCACATCAATGACCATCTCACATCATCCACCTCAACGACTATCTTACCTCGGACCACCTCCAACGAGCTCGAACACCCTACGACAAGCTCAGAACACCTCCGACGAGCTCGGACACCACCTCCGAAAAGATCAAACACCCTCCAACGAGTGCGGACCACCTCTAACAACTCAAACACCCTCTGACGAGCTCAGACCTCCTCCGACGAGCTTGGGCACCCTTCGATGAGCTCGTATAAACTCCAACAAGCTCGGACACCCTCCAACAAGATCATACCACCTTCGGTGAGCTCGGACCACCTCTGACGAGCTAGGACACCCTCTGACGAGCTAGGACACCCTCTGGCGAGCTAGGACACCCTCTGACGATCTCAGACACCCTCCGAGGAGCTCAGACAAACTATGAAGAGCTCAGACACCCTCCGACGAGCTCATACCACCTATGACAAGCGCGAACACCCTCTTACGAGTTCAAATCAACTCTGACGAGCTTGGATCACCTCCGACAAGCTCGGACCCCCTCCGATGAGTTTGGCTCACCACCGACGAGCTAGGATGACCTCTGACGAGCTCGGACCATCTCTGAGGACCTCAAGACACCTACAAAAAAGCATCACATGTTGACCATTGAAGACCACGTCAATGGCAATGACTTCCACTTCCTTTCACATCGACAATCACAAAGACGAGCTCCACGCAACGACAAGGACGACCCTACTAGAAACGACCTCATCTCCACCATATACACCGACCTTGCACATCGATAATCACATACCACTTCGCTCAACAACATCGATAGGCCTCCTCTTCAACTTGCGACAAGCTTTGTCCCACTCAGCAACAACAACAATGAGCTCCACCTCAGCTTTGTCCCACTCACCAACAACATCGACAAGCTTCGCCTCAGCTCGTGATGAGCTTTGTACCCGCTCAATAACAACATTGAGAAGCTCGCTTGAGTTTACGATAACCTCCACCTATGCTCACCAATAACGGCTCCGACGAGGTCAACCTCTCCTTTTCCAAACAAGACATCAAACAAAGACGCATTTTTAATCTCAATTGTTCGTTGATCCACTGCTCGTCGATCATTTTATCTCTCAAACCGATGATTTCCACCTCCTAAAAATGCACTCTCAAACCACAATAATCCCCGAAGTCGACAACAACACCATCGGCCCTTCGTTCTCTACACAATGATACCCATGCTCTGCTCGTGACGAGCTTTTCATTGACAATAGCTTTTACATTTATCCACAAAAAACAACCACAAAATCTTGAAGAACGACCTTGGCGTTTAAGATGAAAACTTTGGCGTTTTTGGCTATGACCTCTGTTCAAGCAACCAACAACATCTTGCTGCTCGTCACTTACAACAGTCACCTACTGAACATCGCCAACAGAAGCATCCTACTTATCATAAGATCGTCATGTT
Source organism: Moricandia arvensis (assembly GCA_905132765.1). NCBI lineage: Eukaryota > Viridiplantae > Streptophyta > Magnoliopsida > Brassicales > Brassicaceae > Moricandia > Moricandia arvensis. The sequence continues at coordinate 39,930 of CAJHQP010005355.1, forward strand.
GCTCATCACCAACATCAACGTCATGCTGCTTATCGCCAACATCAGCGTCCACTTGCTCATCGCCAGCAGCAACATCATACTAATCAATGTCGACATCAGCATCCACTTGATCATCACCAACATCAACTTCCTGCTGCTCATCACCGACCGATAAGGAATCTTGATCTATGTACAACATCAGCGTCCACTTGCCGACCTGATTTTTATTTAGAATAACTAGAAGAATTCACCAAGATTTGACACTTAGTGAACTGTAGGGGGGGGCTAATGTTAGAGATGAGTTTAGCACATGTCCACTAAGAGCTAAGCCCAAAATCAGGTATGGCCCGTTAAGCAACAAATGGTGAAGTCGCTAGAGGACAAAAAGTAAAGTTTTCCTTAGTTGGGTTTTGTGGGTTTGCTATGTGACAAGGAATTGAATTTAAGGTTCTTAGATTCATCAAAGAGGTTGTCTGTGTAAAAAATAGGAAGCAACACCTTATGTAAGAAAAAATGGCATAAGGGTATTCTTGGAAGACGATAAGTTTCCACAAACACCAGAAGTGAACAGTATCAAAGACGATAACTTTCCACAAACACCGGAAGTGAACAGTATCGAAGACGATAACTTTCCACAAACATGGGAAGTGAACAGTATCTATGTCGAATAAGTCAAAAGTTCTTTGAGCAACGCATTTGTTCAGGCTGATCGTGCTTTAGCAGAGGACCGCTGCACATTATCTTCTTCCAGGCTTTTCTTCTGGTACCACGGCCCTTGCTGCCCTAATTTTTGGAAGGTATGTATGTATGCTCACTTCGACCAAACTCATCTTCAGAATCACTAAGATTCGATTTTAAGTGTAAGTTTGTTTGCTCATGATTGTTGTTCTGTTTCTTCAGACACTTAATGGTGGCCAATGCAAGAGATGTGAATCGTGTTCTATGTAGAAATGGTGAAGCCATAGACATGTCTCAAGACCACAAACCAATCAACTTACCGTAAAGAAGAAAGTGGCAGCTTCGTCAATGCCAGTTACTTAAATGGCATTGCGACTGGACATGAAACTACCACGAGGGTCATGATCTCCACTCACAGCAGAGCCAGGAGATCAAACAAATATGTTTAACAGAGGACGACAAGTTTCTAATAATGGATGCTTCGAGATTTGGGACGTTTTGACAATTCAAAAATGTTGTGACTGAAACAATTTTACTCCTTTGCCTAACATCTTTGTGTGTATTTTAGTATAAATTTTGTATATGCTTCTTAAAACCTTCCATATAGATAAGAATGGTTTGTCTAAATTATATACTTGGATTAAATTGTTTTAGTTAATATATTTAGTTCTTTATTTTCAATAAAAACTATGAATTGTGAAATGAGTATCTTCTAGGATCTCTATATCTTTCTTTGTTGCTTTAAGAATACATTTTTTTGCCGTCGAAAAGTTGTTCTATTACGCAGACTAGAGGTGGCCAAGGTAACTAGGCCGGAATAGAACAACCAATGAAATAAAGTTTCATGTGAAAAGACCTAGCAGTCCTAGCTAATGAATATGAAACTTGGTTTTGCGTCTTCAGAACATAGGAGATCTTGAAATCCGGGAAGCAAATCTTCAATGTCTTTATCTTTCTCCAGCTCCATTGCAAATCATGACCATTCATGGGGATCCTTGATCATGGCGATCAAATCCTTACAGTCCGTTCCAAAGTTCTAACATGTCAAATGTTGTAACATATTCTCCATCGCCCAACCTAGCATGTCCAACTCAGAATGCAAAGCTGATTCTTTGCGGATGAAATTCCATGTGCCCATAAGTCCAGCGTTTCCCAATCCGTCCATCTAGACCCATCACTGATATGTCCTGAAACGGGAAGGATCCCTTTAGCCGGGTGTTGGATATGATCCGAGAAGGCAAAGGCAATTCTGGAACTGAAATGGATAGAAAGGATCGTCAAGAGATGCGGAATGGCTCTTGATATACCCACGATCTAAGGCTAACCACCTAAGAAAATGAATGTGTTGGCTAACCACCAAACAACACACAAGATGAATTGGCTGACCACCAAATCAACAAGCCGGTTCACACCAATGAACTAGCTAAAGAACTCTCTCTCTCTCACTCAGAGAAGAAACAAAAATAAACTCAAAACATAGACTGCTTTTATTCATGGGATGTGATTACATATTTATACTACTTGTAGTCAAAGAAAGACTTAAAAAATTTGTGGAAAACTAGAAATTTAGAAAACACAAACAAAGACTAAGACTTTTGACTAGAAATAAATGTGTTGTTGAATGTCCTTTGGTCTGACCACGACTTTGACTCTTTTTGTTGATATTTCTTGATGCAAATGGGCAGAAGACCATCAGAAAAGGCCTGGTCGAATTTGGTGTAAATTGGACCCAAATTGAATTTGGTATGATTTTTTCCGTGGGCTATAAATGGCTCATTTCGCCCAGCTACTAAACCAGCTCCATCTTCAGTGTCACTTAGCTTATCCATATCCAAGTTAGTGTCACTTAGCTCACTCAGCTCATCCAGCTTGCCCAAGTAAGTGTCACCTTGATTCAGCTCGACCATGGTTGCATCATCCTGTGGGGAAACCACGGTTGGATCGAGCTGTGTACCATCGTGGCCCGAGTCTACGATCTGAGGCGTATCATTCCCTCTCTCTTCAAAAAGATTTGTCCTCAAATCTGGAACATTAAAAGGAAAAGGGTTATAAGCAAAGGAATGATAATCAGAATGTTGCTCACCTTGAGTTTGGTCAGGTTTCTGAATGGAAGATGATCTTTCGTGGTTTGCTTGATGACCACAGATTTGTTCTTCAAGTAGCTCATCCATTGGCTCATGTGTGAAGTTATATAAAATTGGCAAAGAGTCTTCCTTTTCTGGCTGGGTTTCAACTTTCTTTAAAGTCACCAACAGTTTTTGCTTTTGACACTTGTTAGCATAATGACCGACCCTATGGCTTTTGAAACACCTGGTAGAAAGAGCCTTTCTTGTGGGTTTCACGGCTTTGCTTTTATCAAAGGATATCTAATTAATTTTCAAATAGGAATTTGAAAAAGAAGGAAGATTACCTTGTTTGATATCATGCTTTTTTAGTGATGAAGAAGTGTTGGTGGTTCCCTTCTTTTTGAGTTGCCGGATAGCATGAATTGCTTTATGCAACATCCTCTCCAAGCCGGGATAAGTCTGAAGCTCGTTTTGATCAAGCACATCTCGGTTGCTTCTCTTGGCTTTGGTGAAGGGACAATCACCACTTTTGACCCACTTCTCATCATCGTACATGTTTTGTCTCTTCCTTTGTTTATGCACAAAATCAAATTCATTTGTAGTAAACTGTTTCTTATTAAAAACCAATTGCTCTTTTTTAAAAACATATTTAAAAGGACAGTAGACGTCATCTTGTAGGGGTTTTGATTTCTTGAGAAGTCCAAACATCCTGAAAACACTTAACAAAAGTTAGCAAATAAAAATCCTCACACTCTCAAAGTGTTAAGCTCACGATTTTTAGGTGATCACTCAGAGTTCTTTTCACTACTTCAAAGGCTGATAGACAGTCAAAATTAAGCAATCAAAAACCAAAACAACCTTTTATGGGTAAAAGAAAAGAGAACGAAGATGAAGATATTTTTTTTATATGGATCCGCCATAACTGTTCTAAGGCTGGGTTTCTCTTTAGCCAGGAGAGTTTCTCTTCCACCACTTCCCATGGATTTCTCTTCAGAAGTGATTCAAGCCAAAACTTTTACTCTCTTTTTTTATTATTTTTTTTAATAACTGGCGATCACAAGGGAGTAAAGGAACAACCCAGATCCAACAAGAAATAAGAAAATAAAATCGTGGAGAGATGGGAAGATGAAAAGATAAAATGAAAACAAACCAGCCAAAGTGGCTTTGATACCACTTGATACGTCTAGAAACGAGAAGGATCACTTTATCCGGGTGATGGATATGATCCGAGAAGGCAAAGGCACTTTTGGAACTGAAATGGATTGAAAGAATTGTCAAGAGATGCGGAATGGCTCTTGATATACCCACGATGTAAGGCTAACCACCTAAGAAAATGAATGTGTTGGCTAACCACCAAACAACACACAAGATGAATTGGCTGACCACCAAATCAATAAGCCGGTTCACACCAATGAACTAGCTAAAGAACTCTCTCTCTCTCACTCAGAGAAGAGACAAAAATAAACTCAAAACACAGACTGCTTTTATTTATGGGATGTGATTACATATTTATACTACTTGTAGTCAAAGAAAGACTTAAAGAATTTGTGGAAAACTAGAAATTTAGAAAACACAAACAAAGACTAAGACTTTTGACTAGAAATAAATGTGTTGTTGAATGTCCTTTGGTCTGACCACGAATTTAACTCCTTTTGTTGATATTTCTTGATGCAAATGGGCAGAAGACCATCAGCAAAGGCCTGGTCGAATTTGGTGTAAATCGGATCCAAATTGAATTTGTTATGAATTTTTCTGTGGGCTGATAATGGCTCATTTCACCCAGCAACTAAACCGGCTCCATCTTCAGTCTCACTTAGCTTATCCATCTCCAAGTTAGTGTCACTTAGCTCACTCAGCTCATTCAGCTCGCCCAAGTAAGTGTTACCTTGATTCAGCTTGACCATGGTTGCATCATCCGATGGGGAAACCTCGGTTGGATCGAGTTGTGTACCATCTTGTCCCGGGTCTACGATCTGAGGCGCATCATTCCCTCTCTCTTCCAAAAGATCTGTCCTCAAAATCTGAAACATTAAAAGGAAAAAGGTTATAAGCAAAGGAATGATAATCAAAATGTTGCTCACCTTGAGTTTGGTCAGGTTTCTGAATGGAAGAAGAACTTTCGTGGTTTGCTTGATGACCACATATTTGTTCTTCAACTAGCTCATCCATTGGCTCATGTATGAAGTCATCTAAAATTGGCAAAGAGTAATCTTTTTCTGGCTGGGTTTCAACTTTCTCTAAAGTCACCAACGGTTTTTTCTTTGACACTTGTTAGCATAATGACTGACCCTATGGCATTTGAAACACCTGGTAGAAAGAGCCTTGCTTGTGGGTTTCACAGCTTTGCTTTTATCAAAGGAGATCTCACTAATTTTAAAATCGGAATTTGAAAAAAGGAAGATTACCTTGTTTGATATCATGCTTTTTTGATGCTGAAGAAGTGTTGGTGGTTCCCTTCTTTTTTGAGTTGCCGGATAGCATGAATTGCCTTATGCAACATCTTCTCCAAGCTGGCATAAGTCTGAAGCTCGTTTTGATCAAGCACATCACGGTTTCTTCTCTTGGCTTTGGTGAAGGGACGATCACCACTTTTGACCCACTTCTCATCATCGTACATATTTTGTCTCTTCCTTTGTTTCTGCACAAAATCAAATCCATTAGTAGCAAACTGTTTCTTATTAAAATTTAATTGCTCCTTTTCAAAAGCAGATTTAAAAGGAATGTAGACGTCACCTTGTAGAGGTTTTGATTTCTTGAGAAGTCCAAACAATCTGAAAAACACTTAATAAAAGTTAGCAAATAAAAATCCTCACACTCTCAAAGTGTTAAGCTCACGAGGTGATCACTCAGAGTTCTTTTCACTACTTCAAAGGATGATAGGCAGTCAAAATTCAGCAATCAAAAACCAAAACAACCTTTTATGGGTAAAAGAAAAGAGAAAGAAGACGAAGATATTGTTTTATAAGGATCCGCCTTAACTGTCCTAAGGCTGGGTTTCTCTTCAGCCAACAGGGTTTTTCTTCCACCACTCCCCCTGGATTTCTCTTTAGAAGTGACTCAAGCCAAAACTTTTACGCTTTTTTTATTGTTTTTTTAATAACTGGCAATCACAAGGGAGTAAAGGAACAGCCCAGATCTAACAAGAAATAAGAAAATAAAATCGTGGAGAGATGAGAAGATGAAACGATAAAATGGAAACGAACCAGCCAAAGTGGCTATGATACCAATTGATACGTCTTGAAACGGGAATGATCACTTTAGCCGAGTGTATGATCCGAGAAGGCAAAGGCACTTCTGGAACTGAAATGGATTGAAAGGATCGTCAAGAGATGCGGAATGGCTCTTGATATACCCACGATCTAAATCTAATCACCTAAGAAAATGAATGTGTTAGCTAACCACCAAACAACACACAAGATGAATTGGCTGACCACCAAATCAACAAGCCGGTTCACACCAATGAACTAGCTAAAGAACTCTCTCTCTCTCACTCAGAGAAGAAACGAAAATAAACTCAAAACAAAAACTGCTTTTATTCATGGAATGTGATTACATATTTATACTATTTGTGGTAAAAAAAAGACTTAAAGAATTTGTGGAAAACTAGAAATTTAGAAAACACAAACAAAGACTAAGACTTTTGACTAGAAATAAATGTGTTGTTGAATGTCCTTTGTCTGACCACGACTTTGACTCCTTTTGTTTATATTTCTTGATTCAAATGGGCAGAAGACCATCAGCAAAGGCCTGGTCAAATTTGGTGTAAATCAGACCCAAACTGAATTTGTTATGAATTTTTCTGTGGGTTGTAAATGGCTCATTTCGCCCAGCAACTAAACCAGTTCCATCTTCAGTGTCACTTAGCTTATCCATCTCCAAGTTAGTATCACTTAGCTCACTCAGCTCATCCAGCTCGCCCAAGTAAGTGTCACCTTGATTCAGATCGGCCATGGTTGCATCATTCGGTGGGGAAACCTCGGTTGGATCGAGTTTTGTACCATCTTGGCCCGGGTCTACGATCTGAGGCGCATCAATCACCATCCATTAAACTGAGCTGTAGGTGTCCA
>CAJHQP010005356.1:0-46696 GCA_905132765.1 Moricandia arvensis
GGGAGAGATTCTTTGGGTTTCATCACTCTTTTTTCTTGTCTTCGTATTAGCTCTGCAACTTTTTGATTTGTTTGTCAGTTGGCTGCAGATAGTGTAAATTAAATAATAGAAACAAGCGATAACAAGCGAAGGAAGATAGGGAAGGAATAGTGAGAAAACGAAAAGGGTAGTGAGAACAAATATTGAGGAAGTAGGGCAATATAAATTAATTTCTTTCATTCTTTAGTTCTCAAGAAACTTACAAAAAAATATTTAAAAAGAGTTGTTGGTAAAGAGTACACCATCATTTATTTATGAATTTCAGATTGTTTCTTAATCAATCAAAAGAAATTAGAGAAAATAGGACTCACACCAACACAGTATGCCTATTTAGTAATATACCACAAGACAATATTTTGGAACTGTACACTATTGTATATGACCTTGCTACCTCTACACTTCACAAAGTCCTTTTTTTTAAAGGGTAGTAGCTAAAATCTTATAGATAGATTGGGTAAGATGATTTATCTTGTGATATAATTCTAGCAAAACTTATTGTCAGACGATGAACAGTGTCATGCCTAATCTATTCCCCAATTTTTAAATTGTTGTAGATCTCTTCTCTTTCATCTTGGGAGCCAGCTCAACTATTTCTCCTCAACCAACAAATCCCAATTTCCATAGATAAAAACTCTAGAAAGTACGATTTACCAGAATTTGGAGGATGGATAATGAGAATTCGCTACCACCAGCGTACCCTATCCATGGGAGGATTTTCAACGCTGGAGAAGAACCAACTGGCCGTCAGGGTTACACCTTACCATAAACAATGTGGTATCAGACAATACTCAACGCCGCTGTAACCCGAGGAAGTAGATCTAATTCGTCCTATCTCCTTTTAGGGAACTGATAGAGATAGCTGACAAGCTTTTCTCTGTCTGTTTTGTCATTAGATAGTATCGAGAAAGTTGAAGGTTTCAAAGTAGCAAGAGGCATTGTTCATCTTAGTCGGAAACCTGTTAGTTTCTCCTTATGAGAAATTATTTACCAAACACTCCAAAAAAAAGATCAAAGAAGAATATAACTGAGAAACCCCACTAGCGGAAACTATTTAGAGCCTTGAAAAAATTCCAGATGCTAGAAAATAAAACAGTGACCGGAAAAGAATTGAGAATCAAAATAGGCTTTTTCTCTTTGCTGGAGTCCGTCATACACCCTGGACGACCCATACACCTCACATATCTGAAGATCACGTAGAGTTGAAGATGTTGATGAGTTTTTTTTTTTTTTTTGGAAATCCTTGGGGAAGAGTATCACTTGATATGCTTATGAGCAGTATAAAAGACTTCCGCAAACCACAATTGCACTTCAAGGGCATTGGTACTCTCATTACAGCTAGTCATGATAGAATCTGTTCCTGCACTTACCGAGGTGATTCAAGACGGTTAGCTCATCTGGTTTAGGAAGGACGATTTTTTGGGGGAAGAGGATGACATCTTTGATGATGACAAAGGCGTTGAAGAAAGCATAAGCCTTGGATATTCCCGTGAGAGAGATGGAGAGGAAGGTACTTATTGCAATTAATTGTTTTTTTTTTTTTGCTATGTAACTTCACTCGAGTATGCAATACATAAACCGTAAGACCCCATGCATTCTAACAGTGTGTAAACCCTTAATCAGGCAATGGTGCATTTTATAATCTTAGACAGGATAAAAAAATCAACATGAACACATAGCTTGAGTGGTATGATGGAGGAAGACGGCTTAATGTCGATAATTGGTGAAGCTAATTGAGCAACATTATCCATTTTCCCAATCATGCTTCAGTGGTTGGGTTCTAAATTGGAGGTTATTAAGATGCGGGACAAGCAAAAGCGGAATCTCTTAACCTCAAGACTACCAAAACTAAGCATAGTCCCCCTACCCAGCTACCCGTTGGTATTGATGTCGTAATGTTGCTTCTGTCGTGAAGGACAAGGTGAAGGAATATTCACTCGGTTCGAGAGTCAAATAGCAACTCTCTAGGGAATCATGTCTTACTTTCAAAATGCTTGTCCTGTCCAACCTCATTGAAATGTTTGCGAAGTTAGAGGGTAATATTGAGAAGATTGCATCCCTGACCCGAGGTGAACCAAAAGGGCATAACCCTGGCCCAGAAGGACCCCCATCAAATGACAAACAGCCAGCCCTCTACCATTAATTATGGGAACACAAAACAAACTTAGTTTTCCCCAGAAAAACTAGACGATGAAGTCAGATTCATTAACCATGAAGCATCGTTAGACGTTAATATAAGTTTTCCTTTGCCCATCTAAATATATCTTTAGTCGGATATTATAATTGAAATTTCGGTGTAGAGCTTAACATGAGAGAGGACGTACAAGGAAGTGTTGTAGGGGGATCGGCTGAGGACGACGTCGTGACCGCGAAAATTGTAAGCAAATTATAGAAGTCTGATTCTGTTAAATAGTAATGCATAAATTAGAAATCGGTCTGGCAAGAAGCTTATTTGAAGGATTGCCCGGAATACCATTCATCCCCCATCTCACCCCGGGGAACAACTTTGTGAAAGGGTAGGTGGGAGAGTAACTCGGATTTTGTATGTATGTTCTCGACTTTTCTATATTTAAGTCCACTATAACCAACTTCTATAGCGCTGGTGTTTTATATGACAATTTTATATTGATCCAGAGCCTCCGATCCTGCCTTAATATTCCCAAAGTCTAATTTCTTGCTAGGATTAACACAGGAGGAGAACGTTTTGGTTAAGGAGGCCGGAAAAGAATGTGTGCTGCATGAGATGAATCTGTTAATGAATAAAACTTTCAGGCCGATACTAAAGAGGTCAGCTTATTGTTGTAGTAAAAGAAAAAAGTGCACGAATATCAACCTCCCAAAAGTCATTGTTAGGAATAGTATGAATGTGATAAAGTTTTTCCTAAACAGTGCAAGAGCTAAGCGGTGGCGGGAACTCCCACGATAATTTGTGGTGACATTGACTACTCCTCTAATTATCTATTCTCCTAAAGACAAAATGAAGACACCCTTTTAAGTTTGAAATCGTGCCACATGTTAAATTTTATTTTATCCTATTATTTCAATCTTAATGGATAGGAATTGAGGTTTCATATGGTGACAAATTGGCATTACTACTGATCGCGGCGGTACACTACAGAGCAACTGAACTGTACGAGATAGTGGAAACATCAAACCCCTCTCTACCAAGGAGCGTATTGTATTGTTATGTGTATTCGGGGGAAAGTAAATGCTGTTTAAAGTATTCCAGTTGTGCATCTTTTTGAATTTTAAAAAAATGCAAGTTGTTGATTTTATCATCTCCCACATAGTACATTGTTTCGTTTATAAACTTGACACTCAGGCAACCTGGCAGCTCACTTATGTCGTACTGAACACCCTGTTCAATTTCCCATTTCTCGTAGATCCATTGCTAATTTTCAAGTTGTCCAAAATATAGTTTCAGAATTCCCTAACAATTTCTTGGGATGTTGGTATACACAATACTTCAATTGGGTGAAGCTGAGCACTTTATATTTTCCGTTTTCATACCTAGACAAGGTAATGGGTTAGCATATTTGTGTATGAGTAGCTGGTCAAAAGCTGTAGTTATACTGCAACATACGCAGTGCGGTCAACTACATGATGAAACAAAGAACGTAAGACCTAATTGCACATATGTTATCAGTATTGTTGTGAAGTTCTGTTGGGAAACAACAGTGGGGTGCAAAGATGGGGGGGGGTATAATAGGCTTTAACATTGTAATCTATTTTGTAGTAAAAGGGTTTAGGATAAGTGTTAAGTATTTATGTATGGGGTTATGTTTATAATAATTGATTGACAGTTCGGGATTAGGGTTTATGGTTTTAGGGTTTTAAAGGAGGTTTGGGTTTAGTGTAAAAAAAGTTATTGTTTAGTATAAGGTTTTAGGGGTTTAACCTTTGTAGGTGTTTATGGTTTGGCGTTTATGAAACCATGTTTATAGGTTACGAAAAAGCGGTGTTCCATGAATGTTTCTCTAGACAAAGGTGAAAGCAAAGTGGAATTAGTATAACTTAACACCTATATGTTTAGTTACACATGAAAACAAAAATTAACCGCTTTTATTTGTTTTCGTATTATCTATCTTAGATATTACAAGGCCAACATATGTGAGATAAATAGCATATGTGCTAGGGCTTTAATGTGATACTATATAGGGATTAGGGTTAGGGTGCAAAAATATATTGTTGAGTTTAGGTATTAAGGGTTATTATGGGTAGGGTTGTAGGTTTGTTGTTAAGGGTTAACAGTTTTAAGGTTTTTTTATATTAAGTCTAGCGGTTAAGTTTTTAGTGTTTAGGGGTTTAGTATTTAGTGCCTTAGGTTTTTACGAACTATACTAATAATTGACACTTGCAACCTGCAGACCACATATGTCTTTACTGAACACATATCTTCAATTTCCATTTATTCGAAGAATCCATTGTAAATTTTCCAAGGTGTCCCAAAAGATAGTCTTCATTTCCCTAACAATATCTTGGATGTTGGTAATACACAAGAAGTATTGGTAGCATCATTTGTCGATATGAGTAGCTGGTCCCAGTAGCTGTGTTAGGCTGCAACATAGCAGTGAGGTAGACCTATAATGATGTAACAAAGAAACTAAGACCAGCTGGCACAACATGTTTCAGTATTTTTGTGAAGCCAGGCTGGGAAAAAAACATGGGGTTGCAAAGATGGAAACCCCTAGCCATTTATGCCACAAAAGATCCCTCCAAAATAATGCTTTAACAGACTCGTAGTGTCCATCAATCTGTTTATCCAAGCTGCATGATGTTGGCAGGGTTGACCACTATAGCGAAAAAACTTGGTACCTTCTAAAAAGTTGGATTGTTTGGTTGCTCCTTTATGTTCCTGCTAAAAACTTTATTACTAATCTGTTGTCATTTCTCATTTGTTTAGTCAACAACTACGAGGCCCCGTTCTACGTGTGTTTCTAATGATTGGGTGTTATGCTCATCCACTTCAATGGATGTCTGCAAATTCCAAAGTTGTGGGTGCGTATTCATGTTCGCTACTGGGTGTATAAGCCTTTATTTGGCTCGACATCCTCAAATATAGCTGGATACAATTTTCTGGCATTACATCCGCGTCATATCACTTGTTTGAGATTATTCATTTGGCACTTCAATGTTGCTACAATATGACCACACAATTTAAGTTGAGTATACGGCATGCTGAATTACAGACAGATAGTTAACTTCCATTAAATAATCATATGTGATGTAAAAGTATAGAGGTTCACTTGGTTGTTGATGGGGTTCCATTTGAAACAATGGCATCATATAATTGCGCTATTCCTAGGTGGATCCCAGATCTTTTATTTTTCCTCTTCTGCCTCTCTGCAATCATACATATATTGCTTAGATACTCTGGTTCGCGCAACTCCACAATCTTTCTCATCACACCATAAAAAATTCGTATATGTCGGGCCACCTGCTGGTGCGCGTGTCGATCGACAAAGACAAAGTATTTAAAGTGCATGTGATGCGATGAAATTCAGGGCGCGGTAGAGAGGCATTTTTTCAGTATGCAGTTTCACATGCGTTCTCTCCCACGGATGCTGTTTGGCGATAAGCATTAGTCTGCTAAACCTCTAACGCTTGTGAATTGATTCAGTGGCACGCGAAGGGAAATCCAGAGACTTAAAGAAAAAGGCATAATCTGAGTTCCATTTTCTGAAACACCAAAGGACCAGTTGGGTTAGATGTGCATGTGGCAGTCTGGATAATGTTTGAAATTTCGTCTCAGCATGACGGCAGAATAAATGTGAGGATAAGCAAATAACCTGGGCAAGCTGAAGCGTTGCAGAGTACGAGAGAGAGAGAGAGAAGAGAGAGAGATGAGAGCAGAGAGAGAGAGACGAGAGAGAGAGAGAGAGAGAGAGAGAGAGAGAGAGAGAGAGAGAGATAGAGAGCAGAGAGACTGAGAGAGAGAGATAGAGAAGAGCAGAGACAGAGAACGCGAGGCAGAAGAGAGAGAGAGCAGAGAGCAGATGCAGAGATGAGAGAGACTCTGAGAGAGAGAGAGAGAATGTTACGAAGCAAGTTCTTCTAATGTCTTGGGAGGATTCTCGCCAACAGCTGCAATCATCTCATCACCGAATTTTCGTCAAGTACACAATACGGGTGTAGTGTACGTTGATTCCAATTTAAAGCGTAGTTAAGGTTATAGATATTGGGTTAGAGTTCTATGGTTTGTAGGTTTAAGCGTTTAGAGTTAAGTATTGTCGGTTTAGGGTTTATTTTGAGTTTAGGTGTTAAGGGTTGTGTTAGTTTTTAGGCTTAGTACTTTTTGTTGAGGGTATAGTATGTACAGGTTTGGGCTGCATGCTTTAGGGTTTTGTTATCATGGAAAGAGAAGTGCGCTGAGTAAGCCAACAACATATTTGTTTAATTAGACATCCAACAAAAAATTAGCACATTATATGTTTCGTATATTTTCTGTATTTGATGTTACCAAGCCAACTACATTATCCAATTACAGGAGCTTATCTATTGGTGGTATAGGTTAGTGTTTAGTATAGTTTAGGGTTCACTTTATCTTCTTAGGTTTGGCGCTATGAAAACATATCTATAGGTACGAAAAAGAGTGTGCCACAAACGTTCTCTAAAAAGGTGGAAACCAAAGTGAATTAATATACTTACATCTCTATTTTTTAGTTACACATGCAACATATATTAACATGTGTTTTCGTAAGATTATATATCTTAGATGTAGTAAGGCAGCTACGTCAAATAAATAGCATATGTGCTAGGGTTTAAGGTGGATATATAGGGATTACGGTTAGGGTTCAATAAGATATTGTTGCTTTTAGGTATTAGGTGTATTTATGGGTCAGGGTTCTAGGCTTGTGTGGGTTAAGGTTACAGTTTTAAGGTTTTTTATATAAGTTTTAGGGTTAAGTTTTTAGTGTTTAGGGTTCAATATTAGTGTTACTAAAAACTAGGGTTTAGTTTATGTTTTTAGGGTTTTGGTATCATTGAAATAGAAGTGGCTAGTAAGACCAACAACCTACAATTTTAGTTACACATAACCCAAAAAATTAGCCGCTTATATGTTATCGTAAATTTTCAGTATTTTTGGTTGCCATGCCAACTACATTATCCAATTACATGAGCATATCTGATGGTGGTATAGGGTTCAATTAAATCTTTTGAGTTAAGGTGCTAGCGGTTTTAGGGTTTAAGGTTTAGTTTTTATGGTTCAGCTCAACTATTAGGTTAGGGTTTATGGTTCAAGGGTTTAGTTTTTTAGGTGTTTGTTGTTAGGGTTTTAGCTAATGGGGTTTAAGGTTTAGGGTTTACTCTTTATGATTGTAGAAAGAAACAAAAAGAGAGAATTCCCCCCCCCCCCTACCCCAAACTCATTGTTAGTACATCATGGCATGTTAGTACATGCCATGATGGATTCACACAACACTGGTGGGTAACATTGACTACCCCCTCTAAGTTCGTCTTATTCTCCTTGACAAAATTAATACACCCTTGTAAGTTATAAATCGTTCACCATGCTAATTTTACATTTAGCCGTATTTATTTCACGTTAACTAGGTAAGAGAGTTGAGTTACATATGGTGCAAAGTTCTATTTCTAGTGATATGGGAACACTCATGAGGCACTGAACTGTATGAATAGTGGAATGATCAACCGCCCCTCTAAAAGGATGCTCATTGTTCTGTAAATGTGTATGTGGGAAAAGAGAACATATTTTAACAGTAGTCATTGATGCATCTTTCGAATTTTAACACAAGTTGTTGATTTCATCATCTATCACATTAGTTACATTGTTTCGCTGTAATTCACACTGCAAACTCCAAACCACATCTCTCTTTCTGAACACCCAGTTCATTTCTTACTTCTCGAAGATCTATGCAAGTTTTCAAAGGTGTCCAAAAAGATAGTTCACAATTCCGTAATAATCTCTTGGATGTTGGTATACACAATACTTCATTGGGGTGAAAGTGAGTGGTTCTTTTTTCCCGTTCAACCTAGACAAAAAGTGTTGGGTTGGCATATGTGTCGATATGAGTTTTAGCTAGTCCATATACTCGTGTTAGAGTGCAATCATAGCAGCGAGGCCAGACTACTTGATGAACAAAGATAAATTGCAGAGATGTTTCCATATTTTGAAGCTGCTAGAAATAGAACGTGGCGTGCAAATATGGAAAATCCTTTGGCCATTGATAGGCCATGAACGATTCCTCAAGATAATGTTGTAACAGACTGCGTGGTGTCATCAATTTTGTCTATCCAAACTCATAATGTGAGTGGTTGTTGATGCCTGAAATGTGCATAGGCATCGGATTTTCTTGACGCCAAAGTGGAAAGACTAGTGGAGACACTATACGAAAGAAACGTTGGTACCAAAGTTGGATTGTCTGGTTTTCTACTCATGTTCGTCTAAAACAATTATTACGTTTTTTTTGTCATTTCTCATTTGTTTGTCAACAACTAGTTTTGTTCTAATGATAGGGTGTTATGCTTCCACTTCAACTGATGTCTTAGATTTTAAAGTTGTGTGCGTTTAGCGTCTTTATTGGGTGTATAAACATTGATTTGG
The DNA here is from genome assembly GCA_905132765.1 of Moricandia arvensis. Classification (NCBI taxonomy): domain Eukaryota; kingdom Viridiplantae; phylum Streptophyta; class Magnoliopsida; order Brassicales; family Brassicaceae; genus Moricandia; species Moricandia arvensis. Next base: position 8,600 of record CAJHQP010005356.1, read on the forward strand.
GTTGACACTCCAATAATTTTAACAGCTGGATAAATTCTGATTACTTCTTCGCAGTTTGGATTATGGCCAACTTAAATGTCTTATGAATTCACCACATATATAAAGTTGAGTATATCATGTTGAATTAAGAAGTAGTTAACTTCATAATATCATACCTGTGTAATATAGAGGATCGCTCTTTTTGCTGTGGTCTTTATAAATGCTTACATTGGCTAACCCTAAGTGTAATCCTAAATCTCTTTTATTTCTCTATTCATGCCTCTCTCTCGATGTGGATATTTCTCAGACATCTGGCTGTGACTCACAATCTTTCATCAACACCTATGATAATCATATGTCGGGCCACCTTTCCGGTGTGGGCGATCGAAGAAGATCTTCAAAGCGTGGATTGACACAAAATCTGGGTAGAATATTTTCAGATGCGGTGTCCTTGGTTTCTCCTCCTGCTCTGATATTAAGGAGTCCATGATTGACAGGAGATTAGTCTGCCTGAGGCTCGTAAATTGATCCAGAGGCGGAGAAGTTAAATCCTGAAACTGAAAGAAGCAATCCGGGTTGTGAAACTTCAAAAGACCGTGGATGTGACGGTGGCGGCGTATAATTTCAAATTCTTCAGGTGACGGCAAATAATTGCAAAGGATACATTGGAAGCTGAAGCGTTGAAGTCGAGAGAGAGAGAGAGAGAGAGAGAGAGTTACGACATTTTCTACTAATATATTGGGGAAGGTTCCTTGCCGCCACTTCAATTATCATCACCATTTCGAAGTAATATCGGGTTCTAGTGTATGTTGATTCCATTTTGATTTGCCCATGCCTACTGCGGACCTGTTATGTTGTTATGTGTTGAATCTCAATGTGTGTGTGGAACTGGTTTTGCAATTGACTATTGCCCTAGTTTGTTTATAAATTTAACTAAATTTCCAGAAAATTGAAAGTTTAGTTGATTATGACATCTGACAATTCATTATTAAGACTGAGATACAAAAAATAAAATATCTGAGAAATATTTTTTGGAAAATGCACTAACTTATTATGTTAGCAATGCATATACCATGTAGGGCTTACGAATATAGGGTTTAGGTATTAGTGTTTAGGAACGAGATTTTATTAATTAGTGTTTAGGAACATTGTTATAGGTACGGAATGACATGTTCTATGGAGGTCTCTCCAGAAAAGGTTGAATCGAAGTGACTTATTATACTTAAGAACTTATTTCTTATTTACACATGCAACAAAAACTTTAACCATGTTATTTGTTTTCTGTAAATAATCTATCTTAGATATGTTAGCAAAGCAACTATTTAAGATAAACAACATACATCTAGGGTTTATGGGTGGCTATTATAGGGATTAGGGGCCATAGTTCAAAAGATATTGTGTTTAGGTATTAAGGGTAATTATTTATAGGTTTAGAGTTTCTATGTTTGTGGTTAAAAGATTAGAGTTTAGATGATCTCGGGCTTAGGTTTATTTTTAGGGCATTGGTAAGGGTTATGTTCAAAAGTTTAGTTTTTAGTATTTAGTGTTTAGGGTTTAGTATGTACATGTTTGGTATGCGTGTTTAGGTTTCGTGTTATTGACAGAGAAGTGGTTGAGTACAGCCAACACCTATTGTTTAGTTATACCTACAATTAGCGCTGTTATTTTTACTGTAGATTCTCTATATTTGATGTTTCCAAGCCATCTACATTATCCATTTACACGACGTATCTCTGCTGGTGGTAAGTGTTTATATTTGGGCGTTTAGGGTTGACTATGTAGGGGTCAAAGTTTATATAAATTGATTGACGGTTAGGATTAGAGTTTAGGCTTTAGTGTTTAGGGAGTTTAGGGTTTAGGGTTTAGTGTAAAAGGGAATTAGGGGTTAGTGTTTAGTAATATGGGTTTAGGGTTGACTTTTTAGGGGTTGTGGTTTGGCATTTACTAAAATCGTGTTTATCAATATGAAAAACGTGTTCCACAAATGGTTTCTAGAAAAAGGTGAAAGCGAAGTGAAAGTGTTATACTTAAAAACCTATTTGTGTAGTTACACATGCTAAACAAAAATTAACATGTTATTTGTTTTCGTAAAATTATCTATATTAGATGTTAGCATGACAAATATGTCAAATAGACAGTAGATATGCTTGGGTTTAATGTGGCTATATAAGGATTAGGGATTATGTTACAATAAGATATAGTTGCGTTTAGTATTAGGGTAATTATTTATGAATTAGGGTCTAGGTTGTGGTTAAGGGTTTTAGAGTTTATGGGTTTTAGTATAAGGTTTAGGCGTTTAGTATTTTGTTTAGTATTTAGTGCTTAGGGTATCACTATGTACGGTTTAGGTTGTGTGCTTACCGTTTTGCGTATCATTCAAAGAGAAGTGGTCTGAGTAAGCCAAGCAACCTATTTGCTTAGTACACATTGATATGTTCAAATTAACCTAGGAGCAACTTTACTCTCTTAAATAAGAGGTTCAGTTGTAATAACTTAGGGATCAAATCCACAGAGAGTGTGGGCACACACTAAACTCAATACAGTCGCGATTAAGTTAGGTATATAATATTTAAACTAGTAAATAAAGCAAAGTAACCAGAATAATTGATTGATTGGGTTTGTAAACACTTAAGAGAAATAGCTAGATCTAGGGTTTTGGGTATGTTGATTATAGAGGATAGAAGCTAAGGGTATTGTATCCTATAACTCGAATACAGACAGTAAGATATCAATTAGTGAATCTATCTACGATTTAAGTCTTTGTTCGCAACTCTCGTTAAGAACTCAAAATAGACCGTAGATCGATACTATTGAGCTAGCATCGATCGATGTTCACAAAAATCAAGCATTACGAACTAATTGATATGTTCACTACAATTACTAGACCAACTCTCGTATGTATCTAGCAACCTAGCTCAACAGTACTTATTGAGGTAATGATTCCTACTACTCACAGTTTTCAACTATCCTATACAACATGGTTCTAGTTAACTACTCTAGAAAACAAGCAATAATCACAATTCTATTGAAGGATCTTATTACACCCTAGCAGTTATATTGCCTGAATAATCCATGAATGCCATTAATAAACCTAAATCTAGCAGATGGATGTACTTGGACATGATAGTTGTCACAAAAATCATAGATAAATAGATCAATAGAATAAATAAAACCACTGGAATTCCGAAAGGACTCTGGAGGAGTTCATCTCTTCTCTCCAACCCTAAAACTAAGAAAAATGAATAGAATAAAGCGTAGACAGCGTCTAAAGTGTAGCCGTCAACAATGGCTCAGAAAACATATAAATAGGATTTAGGTCGTCAAGGGGCATTCTGGTAATTTGTGGTAGCTTATGGGATTTAGTCGGTCTTGAAATATACTCGGCCGCGTTCTGGAATCCCGTGAATTGATAACAAGTCTGTCTTCATTCGACACTCCTTCATCTCCTCGGCGCTTCATCTCGCGAGACATACATACCACTCTTCAGTAAAACAGGCATATTCTTCTGCTATAGGATGCTGACTGGACCTCAAAGCGGTGGAATTAGAAAGCTAACTCAACGTTATATCTTGTGTCAAAATATGGGCTAAATCGAACCGTGGGAAGATCTCCATCTATAGCTGAACATCTGACGTGTCTGTGCAATTTGCACCTCAAAAGGTTCCAAAATCACCAGAATTCTCCAAAACGTACCTGTACCTGAACCTGAAAACACTCTAAAACAACCCCAGACACACATAATAGACTCTAAATAGGACCCATAACATGGTCTAAAGTGGTTAATACATGGGACTATAACCTCCCCAGACTTAACGTTTTGCTTGTCCTCAAGCGAAACAAGGGTAAACTTGTGGAAGAGGTTTGAAAAATGGGGACTCACAAAATCTCTAACTTATCATTATCACCTCTGATATGGTGCAACCACATCAAATAAATGCTAATCTTAGAAGAACTTTTTATACATTATCCTAATATAGCAACCAAATCCATTCTACCAACAACTTAGTGAATACTAGTCTGACTCACCCCTCTACTAACCTCATTAATTGCATAAAATAAAAGTGTAGGTTTTACCTTCAGAGTATTTATTAAAGAACACATGGACTCTTACTCAAGCAAGTATCTGAACACACCGGTAGTCTTCTTTGATCTATTTCTTCCCTCTTTTTCTCTTCTTGAATCTCTTTATATTATTTTTTTATAAGTCCAATGAATCAATGTACTTACCCCTCTGCATATCAGGAAATCATCTCAATATTTTCTTTTCTTTAAATGCCGAAGAGAGAGAGAGAGAAAGGAATGAGAAGCACAAAGACTTTTACCTTTCAGACTTGCAGGAGGAATCCGATCCAATATATGCCAAACCCCAAAGCAAGCAAATATGTCATAATTAGGTTGGAGGTCAGCTTCGGTTCCTTCAAAATTTCTAAGCAAGTATGATATAGTGGCAAGATGATTTACTTTGATATCTCTAGTACTCTATGCAATTAACAAGTCTAAGAATGGTGCTATAGTGTAGTTAGCGAATAAGTAAAAACTTAAATATGATCATAATCCCTTCTTGACTGTATAAAAACTTAATAGAAACACATAAAATAAATCTCAAAACAAAACACAATATTAGTAATACCTCCCCCACACTTAAACAACACTGTCCCTAGTGTCATATAATCTAAGATTGGTGAAGAAAATAAACCACAAATAAATATTTAAAAAGGAATAACGGTATACATGCTCGCTGATATGAGTGTCGATCGGCACATTTAAATGCCCATCAATACTCGTGTTCCACTGTCGATCGACATTGATCAAGTGTCGAACGATGCTTGCGCAGATTTCTTCCTCGATTTATTTTTTAACCTGAAGTAGAAAAAAATTCGGAATTAGTAAAAACAAAAATTAAACTAATTTAAAACCTACCTATTAGTGGGTTTCCTCCCGCTCAGCGGTTATTTTCAGTCATTAACTTTACGTTTGGAACTCTGAATTAGTCCGGATGAGATTAGAAACTTTCTCCAAAACAATTCCCAATGTCCAGTATCTTCAGCTTCATCACAGTTTTTGTGAAAGCCTCCATAGAATCTTCCCCTTTGTATCATCTCAGCAATAAGGAGTGCTCGAAGCTTTGCAAATGGCTGTGAGAAACATCTGCTGTGCACTCTAGATTTTCTGACACTATCTGAGAAGTGAGTAATCAATAATAACTGAGGACCGCCCTTGGTCCATTTCCTCTTCTTCCAATTCATCCTCTTTTCGGTTATTTTCCCCAGACTTGACTGTTTCTGTCTCTGTGTGTTGAGATACCCGAGGGGTGTCCGATCGATACACTAATGTTGGTTCCGATCGATACTCCAATGGTGACGTCGATTGATTCTCTAATGGTGGTGTCGTTTGATACTGCTGCTGATGGTCCTTGGTCAATGTTACCTTCATACCTCAATCCTCTATGAAACTACTGCATGCAGAGGATCATCAAATACCCCCAATGTAGGGATCAAGATGCACACTTCTATCTGGTGGGATTTGAAATTCAACCTCAAAAATAGCGCTGGGAACCACAAACCTCACATGGTCATGTATCCTCTTCACTCTTTTGTGAAACCCATCAACTTTTTCTACACAAATAGGTGGTTGTAGATGTTCAGAGACAACAAGGTTTGAGGTCTCAGACTTGTGCACTCTCTCCTCAATCGGTTCTGGTTCAATCATGTATCCTGGAAGTTCGTCCAACCATGGGTGTTGATTGATATCATCAGATGGATGTCGATCGATCCAATCAGGTGAGTATCGATCGATGATCTCATGTGGGTTGTCGATCGATATTAGCTTTTGGTGAAATTTCCAGATCTCTTCCTGAAGTTTATTGATCGTCATCAATCTTCTTCCCGAGTTTTGACCTAAATTTCCAGGTTGTGCTTCATCCTCCATCGTCAAGAAATCTTCCATTGTGGTCTCCTTTATCAATATCAGAATATTCAAGTTGTTCCCCATCTTCTAGCTCCAGGAAGTTTTCCATGGTATTTCTATGTCTTTACCTGGGGTAAGACAATAACTTGATACATAAGTTCTCTTCAGTGTCGAGTCTACAATGTCTTGAGGGACAACTCGATCTTTCAGGGATCTCTAGAGGTGTCGATCGACAATAGATATTTGTGTAGATCGATGCTGAGGTTGTGGTGTTGATCGATGCTGAGGTCGGATCACCAGTACCGGCTTCATCTACTCAACTCAGCTCTCCATATTGCTAATCATCCCCTACCATATATATCAGCATAGATTCCATCTCAATCTCTAGATTTTCTGAAGCATCATAGAGAATGTTGTTGAGGAAGGAGTTCCTGATTTCATTCTAGGTAGTGCGGCATCCTGGTGGCAACTGAACCAACATGCTGCTTCCCCAGCAAGAGAGTATGGGAATAGTTTGCAGAAATAGTAGTCTTCAGAGACTCCAATTAAATTAATGTCGATGCTAGATCTCTGAATGATTTGCGGTGGTTAGTGGGATCATCCTGAGGAAGACCATGAAAGGGGTGCTGACCCACAAGAGAGATATATGCAGGATTCATCTCAAAGACAGTACTCTTGTGTGTTGAACGGCGCAATGCAGACCTGTTAGCATAGAAATCCTCGGGCTTGTTGTAGTCTCTAATTGCCCTTTGTTGTTCAGTCCCAACATTTACAGCAAACAGCAGTAGCATCAAGGCTTGCAGTCCCATGTGCATAAATCAATTGTCCTAAATTATTGCGAGCGCAACCTTCTCGTCTCGTAAAACCCCATTCTTGTCAAAACTCAGTATTAGTACCTCGACCTTTTCTTTCTTCCTGCAAGTAGTGTCAATCGATACCGAGTAGTTGGTGACGATGCTTTGTTCACGTTGTCGATCGCTGCCTGCTTGGAAGTGTCGATCGACACTGGACGAGCAGTGTCGTTCAATACTTAGATTTCTACGTTGTTGATCGCTGCTTGGAGGGGTGTCGACTACCCTCTTAGACTTATGGATCCACGTGTACTGAATCAAGTGGCTCTGCTAGTAAGAGCCATAATCCTCTCGTTGCTTCTGGTACTCATATGCACGTACCTGAAACAAAAAAAAATGTAAATATACTGAAAAGGAACCTAGACTAAATCAAACAAATGAGTCTAAATGGGATCCAATGCTATGCTCAAATTAACCCTAGAGAAACTTTGCTCTCTCAAATAAGAGGTTCAGTTGTATAATTAGGGTTATCCGAATCCACAAGGAGCGTGGGCACGCAATAAACTCAATACAGTCGCAATTAAGCTAGAAAATAGGATTTAGGCAGTAAATAAAGCAATGTAACCAGAATAATTGATTGGTTGATTGGGTTTGTAAATAATTAAGAGAAATAGCAAGATTTAGTGTTTCATGGAGTGGATCATATAGGACAGAAGGTAAGGTTTTTGTATCCTAGAACTTGAATGCAAACAGTAAGATATCAAGTAGTGAATTCTATCTATGATTTTAAGTCTTTGTTAACAACTCTCGTTGAGAACTCAGAATAAACTGTCGCTCGATGTTATTGAGCTAGCATAGATCGATTCTCACATAAATCAAGCATTACGGCCTAATTCAATATGTTCACTAAATTACTAGACGAAATCTCATATCTATCTAGTAACCTAGCTCAACATGATTTATTCAAGTAATGATCCTACTCTCGCAGTTGTCAATTTCTTACGATTAGGGTTCTAGTTAACTACTATAGAGACAAGCAATAAGCACAATTTTATTGAAGGATCTTATTACACCCTAGAAGTTCTACTGTTTGGATAATCCATTAATAAATATAAACCTAGCAGATGGATCTAATAGGTTTTAGGGTTAGAAATTAGGGTTTACTTTTATGGTTTAGGTAATTAACATGTACTCAGTTTCATGGTTGTATGGGTAATGAGATTATATAGGGTTTAAGAAGATCTTTACCGTTTAGGTATTAGGGTTTAGTGGTTTGGGTTTAGGGTGTAATAGGTGTAGGGTAAGTTTTTAGTATTTTGGGTTTAGGGTTTACGATGTCGGGGTTAGGGTTAGTATAATTGATTGAGGGCTTAACTCTAGTTTGTTGATAAATATAATTGAATTTCAAGAAAATTGAAAAAATGCACCTACCTATTATGTTTAGCAAGGCATATACCTTGGAGGGCTTACGAGTATAGGGTTTAGGTTTTAGTGTTTTAGGAACGAGGATTTATTAATTACGGTTTAGGGTTTAGCGTTTATGAAACAGTGTTTATAGGTACGAAAAGACATGTTCCATAGAGGTTTCTCCAGAAAATGTGAAAGCGAAGTGACTTTTATACTTAACAACATATTTTTAATTACACATGCAACAAAAACATTAACCAGTCATTTCTTTACGTAGATTATCTATCATAAATGTTAAGAAAGGCAGCTACGTAAGATAAGTAGTAGATATGGAAGGGTTTATTGTGGTTCTATAGGGATTAAGGGCTAGAGTTCAATAGATATTTTTGCATTTAGATATCAAGGTTATTTATTTATGAGCTAGAGTTCTACCTCAACAAAAGTAATTGTCAGGACAATAAGAATGTGTGATAAAGTTTTCCTAAAACCGTGCAAGACAGGCGGCGGTGGATTCCAACAATACTAGTGGTAATATTGACTACTCTCTAAGTTCTCTATTCTCTTTGACAAATAGGAAGACACCCTTGTAAGTTGTAAATCTAGAACTATGCTAAATTTACATTTAGCCGTATTATGTCATCTTAACTGGCTAAGAGAGTTGAGTTACATATGGTGAACAATTTCATTACAACTGATCGGGCAAAATAACAGAGCAGTGAACTATACGAGATAGTTACAAGATCAAACATCCTCTCTGCAAAGGTGTGTAGTGTATTGTCAATGTGTATGCGGGGGAAGCGAACGCTGTTTAAGTAGTCAGCTGATGCATCTTTCGAATTTTAACACAGATTTTTGATTTCATCATCTTCCACATTAGTACATTGTTTCTTTGTATTTCACACAGCAGCCTCCAGACCACATCTGTCTTTCGGAACCACATCTGTCTTTCTAAACACCTAGTTCATTTCCACTTCTCGAAGATCTATTGCAATTTTTCCAAGGTTCTAGAAAAGATAGCTCCCGATTCCTTAACAATCTCTTGGATGTTGGTATATACAATACTGAATGTTCTGGACACCAAAGTGAAAAGGCTAGCGGTGACAATATACGAACGAAACATTGTACCCTCTGAAAAGTTGGATTGTTTGGTTGCTACTCATGTTCAAAATTTGTTGTTATTTCTCATTTGTTTGTCAACAACTATTCGTGTTTCTAATGACTGGGTGTTATGCTTCCACTTCAATGAATGTCTCAAATTCTAAAGTTGTGTGCGTTAATGTCCCTTGGGTGTATAACCTTGATCTGGGTTGAAACTTGTAAGACACAAACCCGCCTAACTAGACCTTAGTTGAAGCCTCACGTCGCTCGGGGTCCATACACTGACCGAACCTCTCAATTTTTCTCCTTCATTTCTAATATTTCCTTAGGCGAGGGCTATCTTAGACCTTAGCTAAAGACTACCTTAGCAATTTCGTTGCTTAGATCCTTTCAAGTTAAACGCAGCAGAGTATTCTCTATTAATCATTGATCTATATCTAGTCTAGAACTTGTCCGATCCAATTGTCTATGCCTTTGGTCAGTTCACTTACTACCACTCAGCTTATAGAACAATCCTTGGAACGGTTCCAGTCATGCTGATCCAAGGTTCCATTCCCTAAATCATTCTACCAGCATCCTCAGCAAGATACTAATATATCCAAGTATTTGCTAAGTCATACTTTACCACATCCACAGAGCTTGTTAACTCATCGGTTCTCCATTGATCCAAACTACACATGCTTTTCTACTGGGACCGCGATCACTCAATGATCCTACCTAAGGCTCCTTATCTTCGTACCTTCATTACACAACTCCCTTAGGTACTTATTCATTCAAACCAACCATCCCCACTGGGACTCAGTGAGCTTTGAGAAGTCTTCATTGGTTAAGGATGATGCATCTGGCCCTTCTCGGCTCATGCGCCATCCAACAAACATTTTGTCCGTCCTGTAGACTGATATTGCCCATTAGATCCTAAGTCAATTAAACCAACCACCCTCACATGACTCAGAAATGATGGGTCTTTATATGCCTGCCCGGCTATGGCCTATATCCAAGACAACCGATCTTCCTTATTCATACCCAACCGATGCATTCCATTAAACATGTTACATCTGTCACCTTGATCCACATCGATGGATCAGGTCGTTCATTCTCAAACCGATCAGATCATACACGGACCTCCTTGAACAATCACACCTATTCTGTCACGATCCATTCGTACCTCCTCGGTCCCGATTCATTTGTACCCCTTTTATTCATGACACGTTCGTACCTCTTGGTCACAATATGATCACACCTCTTGGATCACTTGTACCCTTTGGTAACTCGTACCCCTTTTGGTACTCGTACCCTTTGGAAACTCGTGTCCCTTGGAAAATAGTACCCCTTGGTCACTCGTAACCTTTGAAAACTCGTGTCCTTTGGCCACTCGTTCCTTTTGGGTTGTTTCCAACCGTTTAAACCCCAAACCGTCCCCTCCAGACTTGTTAAACCATGCGCGGATCCGGCCCATGGCCTATGATTGCGGTTTGGATGTGATATAACTCAGTCAAGTGTCGCAAACTTTCGATCAGAATACACTTAATAACCAACTGGCCTGAACCCCTTGATCCAAGGAGACCCACGACCTATTAGGACTGATCGGACAGCACACACATCTGGTATATGGCCATGGGTATAGTGGCCATGGAACATGGTTTGGTTGAATCCGATTAACCTTGGACTCAAAACCATCCAATTCCATCCAAAACAACTCGAAAAAATAGTAGAATGGAATAAGGAAACAGAAGTATTGAAAAGTAAGAGGGAGAGATCGGATGTACTTGTACCAAATCCAACACATAACCCGACCATACGATCGATGGTTTAAAGGCGATGGTTCGCCAATCACACCCATTACCTGGATGTCCATGCTACTATTATACACACCTGTATCAAGTATTATAATTACTCCAAGTAATGATAAGATCCATCCAATTGGTCGTGCATCTCTTCCCTTGAACCCCCAAGGAACTGCCTCACCACGAACAACCGCCTTTAAGGCTGTCTGGCCCATAGAAAGTGAAGTCCGACCCTCTGTTTTCTTCTATTTGCGTGCACTCTCAGGCTCTGTATAAGGCCCTGAGTGTTTGATAACATGATAAAAACACATCATAAGCGTCGTTCACAACTTCCCCCTTCATCGCCCACAAAAAGAGTCTCCTAATTGCCTTCACACGCATCTCGGTCTTGATTATTGAATCCGACCTTCTCTCCTTTTCTCTCTGTATTTTCTTTGTGTTTCAGGTGTAGAAGAAATCCATGGTGTGTTGTGTGTAAACCCACGGAATTTCCCTCCTTGTGTAGAGGATGGGCAGTCACCTTCTATAGGATTGCACCTCTTCGGACACATTTCTGGCCATTGATCTATTCAATGAACCAGATCGCATCCCTTCACCTAAGGCAGTTACCCACGCCTATAACTAGCCCTTAAGCAGATCAAACACGGGCCTAGACCAATTACCAAGCTATGGACCGATCTCATGGACCCCATGGCCCATAACCAACTTCGGTCGACCACCCGGCCCAACTAAGTCCCGAACCCGGACCAACTGCTCGAGACCCGAACACTACCCCAGCTGAGTTGAGCTGACTCCCATCTGGCCCATCTGAGTGATCTAGTAATCCTTATATCTAAGCTTACAAAACTTTTTATTGAGCTATACTGATCTTGACAACATTGCGTCCACCTGATCGAGCTAGACGTCTACATCGGCCCAGCTGACCATATCACTCGTCCAGCTCCCTTATACTTGTTTCCATCTATGTTAAAGTCTTAGCCTTCCAACGTACTTAACCTTTCATCAAGACCATGGAAAACTTGCCTTTAGGTTATATGACCTGGCTGGTATGGTTTCCTTCGAACCATGGCTCGTCCCGATGATCCTTTCCAAGGTAGGGGATGTGACAATCTCCCCCACTTGCGATGGATTCATCCTCAAATTCGAACAAGAGATTCATCAATTGTAAACATGTACTCCCGCCGTATTCTCATCGAAATGTCTTTCCAAAGAATCACCACATTCCAAGACAGATGCTCACAACGTGTCTTCCAATGTCTGGTTTGTTCGTTCAAACTGTCCCTCCGTTTGGTGGGTAATAGGTGGTGCTCAGTTTACCCTCATTCTTAATTCCTTTAAAAGGTTTCCAGAAGTGGGATTTAAAACCTTGAGTCCCTATATGATATAATTCTAGGCAGGCACAACCATGTTGTCGGACAATCTCATCGATGTACTTGCGTACAATCTGATCAACACCATCTGATTTCGTCATGGCCAGAAAGTGGTCCCGATTTGGCCAGGCGATCCACCACCACCCAAATCGCATCTTTCTTATTCCTTGTCATTGGAACCCATTCACAAAATCCATTCTGATATGACCCCACTTCCATTCTGGAATAGGAAAACTTTGTAACAGTCCACTCGGAACCTGATGCTCGGCCTTGATGAGTTGACAAATGGGACACTTAGCCACCCCTTCTGCCACATCAGCATTCATATGGATCCAATGATAGTACTTTTGGAGGTTCTGATACATCTTGGTTGGCACCAGGATGAACCGAGAATTTAGACCTATGAGCTTCTCTCATAATCTCTTCCATCAGTCCTCTATCATTAGGAACGCTAATCCTTCCATGGACAAGGATGGTACCATCCTTCGCGGTTTGGTACTCAGTCCTATATTAAGAGCAACTTTCGTCGGGTTCTCATCCTGACCTTAATCATGTACTCTGACTCGTTCATTCTGAACGTAATCGCAACTCCCGTTATCCGAGCAAATCATGACTAAGTCGTAACACATATTTAAACGACTAGATCAATTCCAGTCCTTAAGCAACTTGCTGAACACTCGATTCTTTGTTGTTATCCCAATTCTCAAGCCACTCAATGTACCAGTCAAGTCTTTATGGACTCTTTTCAATCTTTATGCTACTCGTATTACCACGAGTCCTACAAGATTATTCTGATCCTTCAATTTGTCGTGGTTTCTAACCACAACGTAGCAAATCACCTCTTAAATCAACCACAGCCTTTTCCAGCTTGGCCAATCTTGCGATTTTAAGTCTTACTAGACTGATTTACCTTATTATTGACTTCTGTCCATCACTATACTTTCTCATATAATTTGATCCTGGCAAACCTCGTCTACTACTAGACTTGACATATTGTGATCCTTGTATTACTGGACTTGATTAGATTGCGTTTCTGGTCCACTGCGGGACTCGACCATCTCATCCCAACCATAGGTCAATCTTCGACTTGGTTATATTGTGATCCGGATCCTCTCGGACGTGGTCACTTGGACTCATATAAGCCAACCCTGGTCCTTCTCTGGACTCGATTGCATTACCAAATCTGGTCCACCTCAAGCGATTCCTCTGATTGCTTCTTTAGCTCGGCCACCTCAGAGAGGAGCCATGCTGATACGCCCAAAATTAAGGGATCACTCTGAAATTGGGTAAGGGATAATCCTTGATTCCAATGGAATGTGAAACTCCAAAGAAACAAGGCAGTGGATTAAATGGTGTGACACAAGAGATGCAGAAGCTCGTGATTTACCGCAGATCGTTAGGTCGCACAGAGGATGTGGAAGGCCTCTGATATTCCAACTCAATGCCCTAGGATATGACATACCTAGACGACAACGAGGTTGAACCACTGGATATGACGCACCAGGACGGATCGGTTTGATCCCTTGGATATGACACAGCAAGACAGATCGAAAAGTTCCCGAAGGGATAAAACTGAGAGACACTCTCAAGATTCCAAAAATATAACTCACAACTTGATCATACCAATTAATAGCATAGACACTAAACTCGGTTGCTGCCAATCAAACCTTCTTAATCTCAAAAAAGTTTTGACAATCAAAGAAAGCTTAATTTTCCTTTCCCATTCAAGAAAGCATCAAGATCATTTTTACCATCAAAAGTTGGAATTTTTAATTTCAATCCTCCTAAGCTATCATCAACACGATCATTTCTAGCAAATGGATTAACATCACCTTGATCAAGGTTTCTATGAATTGTCCTAGGTCGGTTGATAGATCGACCATCATCCTCTTGGGAATCCTCCTCTGGATCTCATCATCGCATATGTTGTGCCTCTTGGGTGATCCCTCCGAACTCCGGTTCTAGGACGAGTCTGTTGGCTGGCCTGAAGCTCATCAAGCCCTTGATGGATCTGATCTAGACCTGCATTCATCAAGTTAGTCATTGAATCATTCAAAGCATGCATTTGCAAATTAGACAATCTAGCAAGTCAATCTTCCTCACTAGTCATGGTTTCCTGAAAATGCTTAAACACGAAAATTTAGATAAAAGACCTCACACTCTCAAGTGTTTATCCTCACCCTCACACGTGTTTCCCTCTGATTTTTGTGATCACACACGAGTTTTTACTCAAGGTTCTAAGAGAACAGATCAAGGACCCAATGGGCAAATCCAAGCAAACAAGGGAATGTTCTCAAGATAGAAAGATTAAGAAGTTTTTTGATTTTGAAATCCGACTTAACCACTTCAAACGCTGGATTCTCCTCAGCCTCAGACTTTCTCTTCCAACACCAATCACAAATCAACTTCGAATCTCTTTTTTTTTATTTTTTAAATCGTAGATCTTTCTTTTTTTTAAAAAAAACCGTGCATGGTATTGAGGGGCCCGGATTTAAGAAAGGTTATAAGAGAAGTGTTTGAAGAAAATATGGAAGATGAAAAAGATGGAAATGAAATTACCGGAAGATGTGGCTCTGATACCACTTGATACGCCTAGGAAAGGATCACTTGACCGGTAAGTATTTGGATATGAACTCTGATGGAGAACTGATGGAATGAAGGGTCGCACAGAAGTTTCAGAAAGGCTACTGATATTCCCGAGCCTAGTAGTTGCCTGATAACTCACAGGTCCAAAAAAAAAGACAAATTCAATCTGTTGCTTGATGTGACGCACAAGTCCAACGAGAAAGAGAAGTTTCCTTGGAGCTAACCACACCAAGAAACAAGAAACGTTCTAACAAAGAACAAGGAATAAAACACAAAGTTTAAGGGGAGAAAATCAAATGGTTATTTCTGAAATGGAATTACATATTTATAGTAGCAAATTAATAGGGGTGGCCATGAAACCATCACCCACAACAATCGATCGTTCGATTGGATTGTTGGACCGAATTTGCAGTTGTTGCATCCAATCTCTTCCTTATCTGTTCTAATTACTTTCTCTTCATCTCCTACTTGTATTTACGTGAGGAAATGGTGTGATTTGGTGTTGGAATTGGCTTGGCAAAGAGCCAAGGTCATGTCCGAGTGAAACCAACCACAAACCATGGTCCATGGACGATTGGACGGTTGGTCCGATGGGTCATGGCCATGGATCGGTTCGCCTTTGTCCTGGCAAGGGGAATTTCGTGGTTTCATTGGGATTGTATGGGATATTTGGATATGGCTTGGAGTCGGTCAAAGTAGATTAGATCAATTCCCAATGGATCGGTTACAGCAATGGTCCGATTAACCGAGGAATGAAATCGGTGGGACTGAGCGGTTTGTGTAAAGGCCAAAACGGTTATGTTACACATCAGATGATGAACCTAGGCCTTTTTACGGTTCAGTTAAGAAGTCCAAGGCCATTGGCCGGACTTAATTTGGGGCCGTGTGATCCTTGATTCTGGTCGTGTGTACGGGTAGGACTTATGGGTGGTCTGGATATGTTATATGTGGGTTGCGAGTATACTTAGATGTGTCCCAAGTATATGGACTACTGCATATGGTTTCTTTTTCAAGGGTTATGAGTTGCCAGAAGGTACTTGTTTCCAAAGGACACGAGATGCCAAGGGGTACGAGTTACCAAAGGGTACAAGTGTTCAAGGGTTGCAACTTACCATGAGGTACGAATGGTCATAACTGAAGAGGTGTGATTATTCAAGAGAGGCCGTGTATGATCTGATCATGGCTTAGAATGGACGACATGATCCATAAATGATGGATCAAGGTGTTGGATCTAACATGTTTAATGAATACATCGGCCGATATGAACAAGTCAGTTCGGTTGTCTTGGACATAGTCCATGGCCGATCAGGAAATATGAAGACCATCAGTTCTAAGTTATGTGAGGCTGGTTGGTTGATTGACTTAGGATCAAATGGGCATGGTCAGTCCATAGGATGGACAAAAGGTTACATGGAAGCTGGAGACAGCTCGGTGTTAGCTCAGCTTAAGTGTACCAGCTAGATGAGCTGGATGTACTAGCTCAACCAGTTGGGCGCAGCTCAGTCCTAGCTGAGCTCAAGTGTATCAGCTCGATGAGCTGGATGTATTATCTCAATTAGCTGGAACAGTTGAACCAAAGAAATACTAAGCTCTGTGGATGTGGCAAAGGTATGAATTATCATATACATGGATATATTAGTATCTGGTTAGGATGTTGGTAGAATGGTTTAGGGGAATGGAACCTCGGATTAGGCTGAATTGAATCATGTCAAGATTTGGTCTATAAGCTGAATTGTAGCTAAGTGAACTGACCATGTCTTAGACAATTAGACTGGACGAGTACTTGATTGGATTATTAGATCAAGGGTTAGATAAGAATATTCTGCTGCGTGTAAAAAAGAAATGATCTAAGCTAGGAAATGACTAAGATGGTCTTTTCCTAAGATCTATGATAACCCATCCCTTTAGGCCAAAATTATAGTTAAGGGCAAAAAATCTAGAGGTTCGGTCAGTGTATGGACCAAGCGACGTGAAGCTTCGACCGGGGCCTAGTCGGCCGGGTTTGGGGTATTACAAGTTGGTATCAAAGCATGCTTGATCCTGTTCAAGACAGTGCTCAAGGATGTTAAGTTCAAACCAAAATTTCTTCTCGAAACTAAGACGATTAGTAAATCTTGATAAGGGTGAGCCGAGAGAGAGTTGAGGTAAGTAAGGTATCGTGCTTGAGGACGGGGAAGTTCTGAGACGCTTAGCCAAGATACAATCTCCAGGGGCAAGATCCTGAAACAAAAAGGTTGGGTTGATCTAGTTATCGGAAGTAATGGACGGGTTGAAGAATAGAAGCAATGACAACTTGCTCTTATGAACCAGGGAGTAACTGTGTTGGGAAAAAAAAATGATCAGTACTCTACTAAGGATAAGTGTTTTTCCCAGTTGGCCGTTCAAAAACAAGTGAGCAATATGCAATGTTAAATCTGGATTAAGGGAGAGACCAATGCAGCTGAATTGCTGGTTAACCACCTCAATCATACTGAAGTCCAGCTGGGTACAGCCGCGGAGCAGCTGAATGAAGCTGGAGAACAGCTGAATGAAGCTGGAAAGCAGTTGGAGCTGGACCAGGAAGAGGAAGTTGAGTCTTTCCCATGCTGGTAAACCGAGCCGGCCAGGAAAATGTTACAACTGGTGGTTAGCTCTACATAAACGTACCAATGGCAACCATTGAAGCGTTTTACCTGATTTTGAGGTTGAGTTCAACCATAAGTACTTCCCAGCTGAGGCAGGGGATCGTTGGAGGCTAAGTTCTTGGACCTGATCCAGGGTCGCAGGACAGTCCGAGAGTATGAAGAGGAATTCAACCGACTCAGGCGTTATGTGGGTAAGGAGTTAGAGGACGAGTCATTTCAGGTTCGTCGGTTCATAAGAGGCCTCAAGGTCGAACTCCAAACCCACTACACAGTCCGCACCTTTCACACCGTTTCTGAGTTGGTTGAGAAGATGGCCATTGCCGGAGGCTAACCTGGCTGGGGAGGCCAAGCTGAAACCAAGGAGTCAAGTGGTTTCTAGTGGTCATAGTGGTGACCTTAAGAGAGAAGACGGATCAGGCTGAGGAGGGTCAAACCTCAAGTGTTAGGCCTGAGTGCCCTAATTGTGGAACACATGTAGTTTTCGATACTGGAGCTACACATAGTTTTGTGAGTCCAGAAATGCTCGGAAAGGGGTTGTTCCAATTGGGAACGGGGGATTGTCTTGGGGTAGTGAATGTGGCCGTGGGGCAAGTGAAGAATTAACTAGGGGTGATTCAGGACATCCCAGTGGTGATCCAAGACAGGGTCATGTCTGTGGATCTTGTGGTAGTCCCCTAAAGAATCACGAGGTGATATTTAGGTATGGACTGGCTTGGAAAGAATCGGACCCACTCTAGACTGTCACGGGGGCGTGTGAAGTTTGAGAGTGGGTGTGGCTCCCTGATCAGGTTTCCAAGGTATATGTCCGATCTCTGGATGCTTGGTGGTGTCAAGCTGGATCAGCTGGATGCAGCCGGACTTAGCTCGGGCCATCTCACAGTGAGTGTGGTCAGCTCCCTGAGATGGATCACTAGCTCACTCATCTGGGCCAGCTGGGAGTCAGCTCATCTCAGCTGGACGGAGTGTTATGGTCTTGGGCAGTTGGACCAGTCTGGGCCGTAGTTGCGGTCAGGAAGTCCAGACATTGGGCCAATGGCTTGGGTAGTCTATGGGATCGATTCAGGGCCTTAAGGATGGGTGTAGGTCCATCTGGAATCTGCCATAGGATGGTTATAGGCGAAAGGGTGCATGTGGGAGCATTTATGGCCGAAAGGATGCAATGAGATCAAAAGGTGTCCATTCGCCCACAAAAGGGTGTCTCCTTGACCTAGGCAGTTACCACGCTTTCCTCTATAAATAAATGAATCTGGGCGCGAAAATGATCATATTTTCCAAAAGGAAACATAGAGAAAAAAGGTGAGAGAGAGAAGAAGAAAGAAATAGAGAGAGAATCGACCATACAAGGTCGATATTGTTGTGGTTAATCAACCACCAAGGTGGAGATCGATTATGGAAAGGAAAGTCCATCTAGAATAAGAATAATAGGGAAGGATAAGGTGTTGCAAAGGACTTTAAGAGTTCAGAGAACAAGTTGAAATTAATAGGGGTGGCCATGAAACCATCACCCACAACAATCGATCGGTTTGATTGGATTGTTGGACCGATTTGCAGTTGTTGCATCCAATCTCTTCCTTCTCTGTTGTAATTACTTTCTCTTCATCTACTACTCTGTATTTTCGTGACTAATGGTGTGTTTTGGTGTCTGAATTGGCTTGTTAAAGAGCCAAGTTCATGTCCGAGTGAAACCAGCCACAAACCATGGTCCATGGATGATTGGACGGTTGGTCCGATGGGTCATGGCCATGGATCTGTTCACCTTTTTTCTGGCAAGGGGAATTCCGTGGTTTCATTGGGATTGGATGGGATATATGTATATGGCCTGTAGTCGGTCCAAGTAGATTAGATCAAGTCCCAATGGATCGGTTACAGAAATGATCCGATTAACCGAGGAATGGATTGGTGGGACTGTGCGGTTTGTGTAAAGGCCAAAATGGTTATATTACACATCAGATGATGAACCTAGGCCTTTTTCCGGTTAAGTTGAGAAGTCCAAGGCCATTAGCCGGACTCAATTTGGGCCGTGTGATCCTTGATTCTAGCTGTGTGTATGGGTAGGACTCATGGGTGGTCCGGTGATGTTAAATGTGGGTTGCAAGTATACTTAGATGTGTCCCAAGTATATGGACGACTGCATATGGTTCCTCTGTCAAGCGTTATGAGTTTCCAAAAGTACTTGTTGCCAAAGGACACGAGATACAAGGGGTACGAGTTACCAAGGGTACAAGTGTTCAAAGGTTGCAACTTACCCTGAGTACGAATGGTTCATAACCGAAGAGGTGTGATTGTTCAAGAGAGGCCTGTATGATCTTATCATGGTTTAGAAGGGACAACCTGATCCATAAATGATGGATCAAGGTGTTGGATCTAACATGTTTAATGAATACATTGGTCGATATGAACAAGTCAGTTCGATTGTCTTGACATAGTCCATGGCCGATCAGGAAATATGAAGACCATCAGTTCTAAGTTATGTGAGGCTGGTTGGTTGATTGACTTAGGATCAAATGGGGATTGTCAATCCATAGGATGTACAAAAGGGTTATTGGATGGTGTGTGAGCCGAGAAGGCCAGATGCATATCCTTAATCATTGAAGACTTCTCTATGGTAACTTGGTCAGTGGGGATGGTTGGTTGAATGACTAAGTACCAAAGGGAGGGTTCATGTATATTCAAGGAGGTGGAAATGAGCTCAAGGCAGCTGTCGAAGTGTATAAGAGCTGGAAAAGGTACATGGAAGCTGGAACAGCTCGGTGTTAGCTCAGCTTAAGTGTACCAGCTAGATGAGCTGGATGTACTAGCTCAACCAGTTGGGCGCAGCTCAAGTCCTAGCTCAACTCAAGTGTATCAGCTCGATGAGCTGATGTATTTCTCAATTAGCTGGAACAGTTGAACCAAAGAACTACTAAGCTCTGTGGATGTGGCAAAGGTATGAGTTATCATATACATGGATAGATTAGTATCTGGTTAGGATGCTGGTAGAATGGTTTAGGGGAATGGAACCTCGGATTAGGCTGAATTGAATCATGTCAAGATTTGGTCTATAAGCTGAATTGTAGCTAAGGTGAACTGACCATGTCTTAGACAATTAGACTGGACGAGTACTTGATTGGATTAGATCAAGGGGTAGATAAGAATATTCCGCTGCGAGTAAATAGAAATGATCTAAGCTAGGAAATGACTAAGGTGGTCTTTGGATAATATCTAAGATAGTCCATGCCTTTAGGCCAAAAAATCTAGAGGTTTGGTCAGTGTGTGGACCGAGCGACGTGACGCTTCGACCGCGGCCAGTCAGCCGGGTTTGGGTGTTACACGGGTCAAAATAGAGAAGCTACGGTCCAAATCGGATTCCTCTCGATCAAATTTGGTTCTGGCTCGACCATCAACATTTGTTTGGCGAGTTGTTCGGGGAAGACGGTCTTGGTTACGGTCAGTTTGGTTGTCAGGTCGTGGATCCAGCCTTAGCATTTTTTCCGGACGTACGAGGGTCGATCCGATACACGGCTCGGTCAGTATGTCTGGTACGGTCGGATGAGTGAACATCGGTTGAAATAATATGATCGTCCTGATCTCCATCCTGAGCTGCTCCTATGTACTGATCCAAGTACTGAGGCGCATCACATGCGGTACAGACTTTTGGACAACGGGACCGTCTCTAGTTCCAGTTCTATTGTAAATGGATCAGACCTGTCAAGGGGTAAGTGTTTACACCCAACCCGGATTTCCTTACCGCCGATACGTCTGTGGGTCGCCTTCCTTGACCAAACATGATCCTTTTTGGATTTGTGCCTATACTTAGGATTTTTATCTAATTTCTTCTGTGAGGTTCAGTTTAGTTCACAGTGTTCGCTAGTCTTATCCAGCATTCTAGCAAGTCACTATGGTTCGCAGTAATATAAACATGTACCTTACTGCCTTGGGGCTTGGTTGATTGCTTGTCCAATCATCCGATCCATCCTTGCTTTCTCCATGGTTGTTCCATCCTTTCTTATCCAGCCAGCTCGATAATGACACTTAACCGAACCCCCCTTGCTCCTTAGTCACTCAACCAACCATTCCCCACATGAGCAAGTAAACAAAGAGAGACGACTAAGTCCTATTAGAGCCATCCAGTACCAGTCGGTATGCTATCCACATTACCACTCCACAGTCAGACAGTGATCAACTCACGATCAGTCAGTATAGCACTCGGCCTTACAGCCCTCAAACAGAGACTCCACCGAGTCACTAGAACATCCGCACTCGGCCACTCGGCCCATCAGACCATCCAGAACGGCCAGTATCTTAACCATACTAACGATCACAATCATTATCTGATCTATACTGATCAGACAGACCAGTCACACAGCTCTACAGCCATCTCGATATCGATTCCACCATACTGAATCAGTTTTCTCTCGGCTTGACCATGACCCAGGAAAGAAGACTCATATCTAGTCTTCATCGTCTTAACCAATAGATCCTCTATTCCTCAACGTATATCCCATCAAGTACTATTACCAGACTGTCAATCATTGATAACATCCATCCGGAATCCTTCATTTGCTTGGACAGTATGGTACGAAGTTTCATCATTCCTCTCGATCTCCATCAGTTCCTCATCAGTATGTGATACCAGTTCCATCGTATGACTAACAATGATCTCAAGATCGCACAATACTCAGTCATCCATCAAATCGACTCGATCTTGCATGTTCTATTTTAGCTCACATCGATCACAGACCCTTTCAGATCAGACTGCTATGTCGTTTGATCCTACTCGATCTATCGCTTCCACCATTGATCAGCCAGTTCTGAGTCACGATCAGACTCGACTCCGGTTCACACAGACCCCAACGAAACTCGATCTGAAACCCCTCTAAACAAATGATCAATCATTCATAGGTCCTCACTGAAGTTCATCAACCATCTCGACTTTCTATCCTCTGAATCCATCATTATCTATCATTTAAACCATTAGATCATCCTTCAAAGTTATCAGGGGCATCAATCCCGACCCTTTTATTACTTCTCCATTACAACCCTTAGGTGCCCTTCATGTTCCCTGCAGGATTTTTGAGAACACCAACATGTCATCAATGAAGATGATGGACAAACTCATCCAGAAACTCGTAGAGCACCCCGTTCATTAGCTTCATGAAAGCAGCTGGAGCATTGGTCAACCCAAATGGCATAACCACTAACTCAAAGTGGCCATGCCTCGCCCGGAATGCTGTCTTACTCACATCCCCCTCTGCAATGGGAATTTGATTATAACCTGATGCCAAAACAATCCTGGAAAACCACGATGCGTCTTTGAATTGTCTCGTAATTCGCCGATTCAAGGTAACATGTACTTATTTTTAATTGTTACTTGGTTCAACCTGCAATAAGTCGATGCATAAACGGAAGCTTCTTTCCCTCTTCCTGACAAAAAAACTGGTGCGCCCCATGGAGAACTGCTCGGCCTGATGAACCATTTCTCTATCGATCCTGCCAACTGTTTCTTCAACTCGTCCATCTCTGTCGGATCCATGCGGTTAGGAGCCTTTGAGTATTAGAGTTATTTCAGGTTCCAAACTCAATCGTGAACGGCTCATATTGTGGCGGTGTTAACCCAGTGAGCTTGTTGAACACATCCTCAAACTCTTTTGCTACTGAAATTTCACTCCATTCTACTTCATGCTCCGTACCCGCAATAGTGATGGTTGCCAAAGAACGCTTCACATCCTTTCTCGACCATCTGTCCTAACCTTAACGCAAATACCATTGGAATCACCTTATTCTTTCCTTGAAATACCACTTCTCCTTCTTCTCGAACAAAGGTTACTCAAAACTTCTCAAATTCCAAGTTAGCTCAGTAATAGGCTAACTAATCCATCAAAAAAATCGCCTCGTACCCTTTGACCGGCAAGACGATCAGATCGCTCGGCTTGTCCACATCGCCCACCCTGATTGACATGTTCCAATATACTGCATGTGATTTAAGCATTCACCACACGATTCATGAACCATTGTAGTGTTATCTTCGAGTCCAACGCTCAACCACTTTATGATGCACAAAGGAATGCGACCCCTCCAGAGTCGAACATGGTTTGTGTTTCACTTCCCCCTATACTAATTATCCCTACACAAACTATTCATGCATTTCCTACGCTAAGACTATCATTAAGGTAATAACATAGATAAGTGAAAGTATGAAAGTATGAAACCTTACCACCAATTGGTTTTGCTGAATCCTCCACTTGTAGCATGTACACCCTTAGTGCTACGTTCTGCCTCTTAGCAGCTGGTTGCGGCTCGCCCTCAGGCATCTCTCAATGGACACGACTTTGTTGTTTTCCATCAACCGTTGTAGTACATTCTATTGCAAAATTCCCCAGACCACCACACTTGAAACAGTTTACGCAGCCACCCTCTCGACAGTCCCGAGCTTGATGGCATGCATTACCACACTTGTAACATACACCAGTCCATTGGTAACACTCTCCACAGTGTGCCTTCCCACAAGTCCTACACAATAGTGCCAAGCTATCCGATTGGATCTAAGGGCATATCGGTCGAGCTTCTGTTTGGTTCCTCTTCGAATGGTCCTTCTTCGCTGCTTCCTCTAGCCCAATCTCGACCAAATGTGCCTTTTCCACAAACTCTGCAATTGTTTGATAGTCTCGGTTCACCATCATATTCATGAGCTAGGGTTCATACCACGCATGAAACTTTCAATCTGTCGTTGGTCATCCATTTCTCTTCATGCATACTTCTTCATCCTGGTGAACTCATGCTCATACTCACATACTGATTTTTCCCCTTAACGAAGCTCCAGGAAGACGCCTCTAGCTTGATTTGGGCCTTAATCGAAAAATACTTCCTAGTGAACCCGGCGTTGAACGAGTCCCAATCATGTACACTTGTTGGGTTTCTGGGAATCCACTCCTTCCACGACTGATACGCATCACCGTCAAGGAAAAAGACTACAAGGTCCTTTTTGTGCTCCTATGGGCAATGCAATGACATAAAGTTACACTCCAAACGACTATTTCACTCGTTTGCTTCAATCGGGTTACATCCACCACTAAACTTTCATGTCTTGAGATTCGTAATCTGGTTCATCATGTTCAAATAGCTGGACGCCTGCAGTGGCTGTTGCACCCCATCCCCCCCCCCCCCCCCCATCTCTCCCTCTTGAACCAAGGCTGCAACCAGAAGTTGAAGATGCTGAAACATCTGCCTAAAAAGAATGCATGCATCATCTACATCATGTTGGCCATTGTCGTATCCATGGGAGGGAAAACCCGGTGGTGGAGGTGGTATCTCATTTTTCACGCGCACCCCCGCAACACCATCATCACCCACAACAGCCTCTCTTCCATCAACCCAGTGTTCTCCTTATTCGCCCAACTCACATTCGCCGCATTAACATTCTCTTCATGACCATCCCTCACGTTCCTCCTAGTGTTGGCCATCTGCATTGATGCTTAACTTAGATCACACTAACACCTGAACTTCAGCAATTTCTTAGGCATTATTCTAAGAATTCAACTTATAACACGCATTCACATAACAATTAACACTTATCTTTGCGTGAGACTTAGGCCATCAGTACCTTCCACCTGTTCCCACAAATCTCATTTTCGAAAAATAAAATGAACAGCCAGGACGGAGCTGGCCTGTTAACCCCCGCTCTGATATCAAATTGAAACACCCCAACCCAGAAACCTTTAGAATGCCATTGGGGAAATTTTAGAGTAAACCTCCAAACCAACTTTCATCAAGTAAACATAATAAATTACTGCAACTTTATCACATAAAACCGAGTTTACCCCAAGTTCATGGTACCAAGTCCCGATGGTCTTCATCGTCTCGCGCTCCGGTCCAAACACTCACTCCTCACCTGCATTACAAAGGAGACATGAATATACAAAGTTACTCAGAGAGGATGCTCAAAACCGCTAACATGTAACTTGTAACTTCTAGCATCACAATTAATTCCACTCTAGCAACCTAGCATTATATATGTTTAACAACCAAGCATTCCATCTCATACTAGGCAACCTAACATTTAATTTAGTTCTAACAACCTAACAATTCATTCCTTTCGTATTCTTAACCATTTTGTTTACTAGACATTTAACTTCACTTGTACTCATTATCGACCCCGAAGGTCACTTACGGCCCGATGCAAAACATACACAGTCCATAGCCATCATACTCGCCCGAAGCCACTCGACATGTCGGTCACTCATACAGCCTGAAGCCTCTCGACCCCGTAAGTCCATCACAACCGAAGCCAACATACGGCCCAAAGCAAAAAAAACACATATCATCATTTATGGCCCGTAGCCAAAACATACTTTCCTTATTTCCTATCATTTTCTTAATCTCGTACTTTCCTTATTTACATTTTATCTTAACATGCTTCCTTAACATTTTTCTCTTTAACTTGCCATTCATTTTTAGATAAAATTCTATGTATTCACACAAAAATTTCCATTCATTTTACCATTAGTTCATACATTCTCGCATGCCATATCCTAAGAACGTTCTTTGATCCCTGAAGATCACTTCAAAGAACGAATAATGAACTTTCCATAAAATGCAACATTCATCCAAACATCTAGCATATCCCGATCTAATTCCCTAATATTTATGCTGTCAAGTTGCCACGAATCACATCTTCATCGTAATTGAATCTCAAGGATTTGAAGACTCTGAACTTCCTAACGTTTTCCCGGCGAACACTCTTTTGCACCCCTCGTTCAGTCATCCTTCTCTAACTCCTCTCTCCAAAAGCTCATTTAAGCTATAACTTCTCTATAGGCTCGTTTTTTGAGTTGTGTGTAGAAATGAGAGCCAAACCTGTATTTTTATACAATTTCTGGACTTTCTCACTAAGCGGGGAATTTAATGCTCTTTCCTTATTTGGCTTGGTAATACTTTGCCATCAAGGCTCGAAGAATCTTAACACTTCTTTTCTGATATGACTCCCATTGTCCCGACCTTCCTTTCGTATAATCATGCCACTGATACCCAATCAAATTTTCCTTGCTTGGAACTCGCATTCACCACTAGCCAAACTTTCGACTTGCAGTTTGTTATTCCCTTACTTAGACTTTGATCGCTCAATGATCTGTTTATTGTTGCATAGTCTAAGTCCATATCGTTTTGGTTAACAAGGGACATTTGATACTTAGAGAAAAATTAACGTCTCATTCCTTTTATATCAAATGCAAGTGTTCCAACACTTTAAAAATAGTGTTCCCTTTAATTAAACCTCTTAACGAAGAATATACTTTTACAAATCTTTTATATACTAAATCACAAATCACTTAACCACTAAAAATTTGACACATGGCATTATTTGACAAAAAAACTATTTATTTTGTTTTTCATCTCCTTTTTTTCAGCAACTCTACGGGGTGTATTCAACTGAGAGTATTAGGTGATTTTTATTAAAATGAAAAATTCACTGTTATTCAATCATAAATTTTGAAAACTCATTTCATAATCCATTGTTATTGAATTTGACATTTCATAGAGTACTCTAAAATCTACTGTTATTAAAATATTTTAAGTTGTGAAGTTTCAAGTGATTTTACAGTGTTTAGCTGGAATTTCTTAGTTAAAAAAAATAAAGGATGTTTTGCAAAAGTGACTCAAAATTTGAAGTTAAATACAAACATAACCCATCATTTTTTTTTGGAATTTCCAATTGCCTTATTCACCTAGATTTTTTAGTTATTCACGAAAGAGTCATTGCTTCTTTTTTTTATTTTAAATGAGTGTTTACTATATCATCCTCATCTTCATCAAGTATTTACAATATTGTCATTGCCATCAATACACCATCCACCATGAACAACCAATTTAAAGCTCTTAATGCACAAAATTTTGATTTTTTTTTTCTCTTCTTTTCTCATTTTTATTCACACAAACCACAACTCTTTCACTTTCTCTCAAAATTCATCCAAAAAATTCAAGATTTTGATTTCAAACATTGTAAGGTTCATAAGATATTGAAACTCATGATTTCTTGGTCATTAATGAGTTGGTAGCATTCTTGGGTGAAATTCTATGATTTTAAAGAACCTAAACAAGACATCTCACGGTTCAAGATATGAAATTGATTTTTTTTTCAGATTTGTTCGTGAAGAAAACTTCTAGAGAAGTCTTCTGGTCAATGCATAGGTTAGTTTTGCAATTGACCTTTTTCAGGGTTTTTGTAGAAGACTTCCTTTGAAGTCTTCTACCTTTCCTTTTTAACAAAAAAAATAGGGAGAACCGAGAAGACTTAAACATGTTAATTTACCAACTGACCAAAGTTTATCAAAATTTTGACTTTTTATAGAATACTTCCCAAGAAGACTTATCTTGGAAGACTACTAGGGAAGTCTTCTTTACTGTTTAATGAAGTCTTTTCACTGTCATAAGAAGTCTACGTAGGTTACTTTTGCAATTGACAATTAATACTTAAAAATATTATTCACGAGAAGACTTCTTAAGAAGTCTTCTGACGGAGACTTCTTGAGAAATCTTCTCAAATTTTTATTCCCTGGTTTTTGGTTTTGAGAGAAGATTTTCCTAGAAGTCTTCTAACAAAAGACTTCTAGAGAAGTCTTCTCAGGAAAAGTCAAATATAGTCAATTGCAAAAGTAACTCAGGTTGACTTCTTGAGACGCTAAAAAGACTTCATGTGAACGTAAGAAGACTTCTATAAAAAGTCAAATTTTTTATAAACTTTGGTCAATTGCCAAAACTAACCTTTTTAGCATAGAAGTCTTCTATGAGATTTTCGAAAAAAATTCAAATTCAAAAGTAAGTCAATATATACAAAGGAAGACTTCTTAAGAGGTCTTCTCTAGAGTAGACTTCTTAAGAAGTCTTCCTTCATAAATTTGTAATTGCAAAAATGACCGAAACAGAAGACTTCTTAAGAAATCTTCTCTTAGAAGACTTCCTAAGAAGTCTGTTATGTCAATTTTTATTAAACTTCAATTTTCTCAAAACGTTAAAATGATTTTTGCTTTTTTCTTGCTAATTAATGTGTATTAGTCAATATTTGGTCTCTTGAGTATAATTCATAACTTAATTGATGATAATTAGAGGTTACAAACATTCATGTTTTTTAATGTGTATTAGTCAATATTTGGTCTTCTCTTAGAAGACTTCTCTTAGAAGACTTCCTAAGAAGTCTGTTATGTCAATTTTTATTAAACTTCAATTTTCTCAAACGTAAAATGTTTTTTGCTTTTTTCTTGCTAATTAATGTGTATTAGTCAATATTTGGTCTCTTGAGTGTAATTCATAACTTAATGATGATAATTATGAGGTTACAAACATTCATGTTTTTTAATGTTTCTTGCTAAACTAAGAAGACTTACAGAGAAATCTTCCGTGAGAAGACTTACAGGGAAGTCTTCCGTGAGAAGACTTACAGGAAAGTCTTTTACGTTCTTTTTTGTTAAAATTTGTTAAGTAACTTCAATATGTATTTTCTAAATTTTAAAGTGTCAAGTAAACTTCAACAATATCAAGTCATGTGATTTAATTTTTCTTATTATATCTTAAGATATACTTTTTAATTTTATGAATTTAAAAATTGCAATTTTCACTTAAAATTTAAGTTTTCCACTTAAATTTTTATTTCCCACTTAAATTTCCCACTTCCGAGAAGACATCTCCAGAAGTCTTCTGAGAGAAGACTTAACTTTTTCTAGTGAGACTTGTTATTGTTTGATCTTTTGGTGAATTTGACTAAGGTTTCATGGTAAGTCTTTTCTCTTAGTAGTAATAAAATTTAAAATTTTATATTGTTTTGGGTATGGTTAAAATGTTTCTTTGTTATGAAGTTCCAATAATGTCGAGCACTTTTGAAAAATAAAATAAAATACTGTAGAAATCAACATATTTAGTAATTATTTTTATTAACATATTTTCAAATTGCAAAATAATTCATAATGAAAAGAGTACACATAATAATCATTAAATATACCATAAACAAAAGAATTACAAAAATAATCATTAACCATTTTCATGGGAGACTTCTGGGAAGACTTCTAGAAGACTTGGAAGTCTTCAACAAGTCTTCCGAAGTCTTCATGAGAGACTTCTGGAAGACTTATAGAAGACTTATAGAAGACTTCTTGAAGACTTGTGGAAGACTTCCAAAAGTCTTCCAAGAAGTCTTCTAGAGGTCTTCTAGGAAGTCTTCTAGAGGTCTTCCAGGGAAGTCTTCTAGAGGTCTTCCAAGAAGTCTTCTAGAGGTCTTCCAAGAAGTCTTCCAAAAGTCTTCTAGGAGTCTTCCGAGTGCTATACAAGTCATCCAGAGATCTTGCAGGAGTCTTCATGAGAGACTTCCGGAAGACTTCTGGAAGACTTATAGAATACTTCCTAGAAGACTTATAGAAGACTTCTGGAAGACTTTGGAAGACTTCCAGAAGTTTTCCAGGAAGTCTTCTAGAGGTCTTCCAGAAGTCTTCCAAAAGTCTTCCAGAAGTCTTTCGAAGTCTTC
This sequence comes from Moricandia arvensis, assembly GCA_905132765.1. Lineage (NCBI taxonomy): Eukaryota > Viridiplantae > Streptophyta > Magnoliopsida > Brassicales > Brassicaceae > Moricandia > Moricandia arvensis. The sequence goes on from CAJHQP010005356.1 coordinate 38,630, forward strand.
CCAAGTTTTTCTAATATTCTCTTATTCTCCTTCATACCAAAAAGAATATATCAGATTTTTAACCAAAGAATACTATCAGAAATAAAAAAGAAATAAAAAAGGTTTAAACCTTTAAACTTGTTAATGCCTTTAGAGGTTTCACATACATAAAATGATGTGTTATCTTCTTCTTCTTCATACCAAAAAGAAAAGGACAGACCTTTAACCATTGAACACTATCACAAACACAAAATATGAATCAAAAAAGTCATACAATAACCTTGTTATAGTAAGTTGAATATACAACTACTTAGAATCTAATATATAAAACACACCAAAAAAAAATTTATAGATATACCTTTAAAGGAATGAAAGATGACAACCATTAATGAAAAATCTAAAACAAGATAAATTATTAGAATACATAAGAGAAAAAATGAGAAATGAATATAAAGTTAGGTGTTTTCAAGTCTAAAGAGATTAGAGAGAGGTTGAAGAGTTTTAGAGTGAGAAATATTACATTTTTGTTGCAGCCATTTGAGAGAAGTAAGAGAATGTGTAAATTTTATTTATATATGGAGACAAAAATCTCAATTAGGTTAAATATTTTCGATATAGAAGACTTCCCGAGAAGTCTTCTAAGAGAAGACTTCCCAAATTATGAAGTCTTCTGGAAGTCTTCCAAAACTATATAATCTAATACATGAGAAGACTTCTCGAAGACTTCTAGAATACTTCTGGAAGACTTGTGGAAGACTTCCGGAAGACTTGTGGAAGACTTCCGGAAGACTTGTGGAAGACTTCCAGAAGACTTGTGGAAGACTTCCAGAAGACTTGTGGAAGACTTGTGGAAGACTTCCAGAAGACTTGTGGAAGACTTCCAGAAGACTTGTGGAAGACTTCTGGAAGACTTTGCATTAAGAGGGAAGTCTTCGAGGAAGTTCTTCTAGTTCATTATGAAGTCTTCTGGAAGTCTCCAAAACCCTATAATCTAATACATGAGAAGACTTCTAGAAGACTTCTGGAAGACTTGCAGAAGACTTCCGGAAGACTTGCAGAAGACTTCCGGAAGATTTTGCATTAGGCAGGAAATCTTCCATGAAGTCTTCTAGTGCATTATGAAGTCTTCTGAAAATCTTCCAAAACCCTATAATCAAATAACTAACTAAATAGCAAAAAAAAACTTCACTAAACCTAAAATCAACTTATAATGTGATTAATATATACAAAGTAAACACATATCAAAAATAATTTATTTTAAAAAGTTAAGATTTAAAATCTAACCCTAAAAATACAAACAATACTACAACATATATTACCACAACCTAAATCAAAGACTATCATAACCCAATCTACATTCACTCAACTATGTTGAAAATAATTCTATTTATAATTTTTAAATTTACATCAATTATTAATGTTTATAGTTACATGATTTTAATTTTTTCCTCATATAAATTTTTTTATAAAAATTTTAATTATTTTAAGATTAAGTGTATGAGAAAACTTATAGGGAAGTCTTCTCGGAGAAGACTTCTCTGGAAGTCTTCTTAGGCAAAAAGGTTATAAGGGTAAAATTGAATACAATTTTTTTGTTTGATCATAAGGAATTTGTTGTATTTTCAATAGTCTTTTAAGTTACTTTTGCATTTGATTGAATTTGGGGTACACTTTTGCATTTGAAATCAAGTTTTGAGTCATTATTAGCAATTTCCCCAAAAATAAAACTCAATCCCATAATTGTAGGTGTTATTTAAGAGTGGTTTAACAAAATCACCCTAAACTCTCAGATTCATTGAAATCATCTAAAATTTCACTAAAAATCAAATCACCTCAAAATTTAGATTCAATACAGCCGCAAATATAAATGTTGTCTTTCACACCTGTTTAGATGCATCAAATATATACTCCATTTTTATAGAGTGTTCACTTAAAATATCAAACTACTTGATTACCAATTTCTACATTCACGGATGTTCACTTTAACTAATAACTAGATTTTGACTCAGGCTTAAAAGCGCGGAATTTGTTTCTTGTAATAATACATCAAAATTATGAATGTTTGTATGTATTTTACAAGAGAAAAACTTTCAGATGTGTAATACTCTTTCGAGGTACATATTTGCGAAAATTTAAAATTATTTTTGACTTCCTCACAACATATCTATCTAATTTAATAGTAGCGATTTTTATCGACATAATAAAACGCCGAGGTAAATTATAACTTTGTATGCCTTTGATATTTTAAATTATGCATAAAATATATCATACATATTTAGTAGTATATATGTTATTATTAACTTAAGAATATATATCAATTATATTCATGATTACGTAAACTAATAATATGTGAATATAGTAAGTAGTGTGAAATCGAAGAATAATAGGTTTTTGTAGTTAAAATTTTTATGATATTTTTTATATATTATTAAATAATTAGATAATTATATGATCCACGAAAAATTGAACACCCATTAACGATGTATGTTGTGATTTATTTAGAGAATATTCTTTATTTATTTAGATACAAAGCATAACTTTATTTCCTTTATCGTTTATAGATATCATATTTAATGTTGTTATGTCTTATTTTTTATGTGACAGACATGTACTAATAAATATGTTTAAAAGAAAAATACACATAAATGTTAATATGTAACATTTTAACATTTTTATCGTATAAAATTGGATTTAATAATATGATGGTTATATATATTCAAACAACTTTAATTTAAAAGAGATTAGATTAGGTGATTTAAATGTATCATTTTCTGTTAAATAAGTTAATATTTTGAAGCATTAAATCAAAAGTGGGCCAAAACAATTGTTTTTTTAGACTCATTAGTTTGTTAAAGGTTGTTTTCATGTGACATAAATAAATCAAAAATATATTTAATAATTAATAGACAGTGGCAGTTCTGTAAATACTTTAAAAGATTAAGAGGATGTCAAAAAATGGCTGTTGTTTTAATTGTATAGATAACTCGTTTCAAAATCATACTTTGCAGCAAATAAACTACTAATTATTTTTATCAAAAGAAAAATAAACTACTATTAATCATCGAAGAAGTTTAGTATTTACTCTTGTTCGAAAATACGTTAGGCGTAACGCGTGCGTATTAATAATAAACCAACCATTAGACCAAAAAAAACGTATTCCAAACAAGAGTAAACTTATTTACTCTCGTTCGGAAATAAGTTTAGTATAGACCTAGCACCGAATTAAATAATCGGGAATAATACAGAACTTAATCTGGGATTTTTGGTATATTAATAATAAACCAATCATTAGACCAAAAAAATCATTATAATAATAATCAACCTATATAAATTAAATATTTTGATATGTACATGTTGAGATTGTGTCATCTGGTGGTTCTTATTATCAGGAGTGGTCTAAACAACCTGGGATCGAAATATAGACATAACATTTTTAATATTTATAGCTTTTTAATTAAGTGAATGCAAAATGATGATTTTATCCTCTTTTTCAACATCATTTCTGAGATTTCATTAACTTAATATGATGCTGTTCTTTTTTTTTCTCACAGTTTCACCATTTTAGAAGTTGCTATTGTGGGTATTATCTTCATATAGCAAATCTATGACATAAACGCAGATTTTAAAATTTAATCTAGATTTTAACCCGCACATCCGTGCGGATATTTTTTTATATTATAAATCTATTAGATATTATTACAAATGTTATAAATATATAATTTCTATTTTAGTGTTATATATTGTGTAAATCTATAATATTATTTTTTATATTTCTTGTTCAATATTATTATTATATAGTGATTTTTTTAAAACATTTTAATTGGTTATTAAATTTTATTACTTACTAATATATTTTCGAGTTAGGTATCATAAAATAACCATATGAAATAATCAAATAGAGAACTTTTTTCATAATATTTTTTTCTTTAATTTATACATTTTGCATATAATATATTTTAAATTTTATTTATTTATATTATATAAAATAAATATATTTAAGATCATTTCTATTTACATGTTGTGTATAAGAAAATATACTTTAACATATATCATTTTAGTATTTTACGAGATTTATTTTGTTTATATAATATAGCTTTATTTTTTAGTAAATTTTATACATAGTAATATATATCATATTATTTTAGTAAATTTTATTGATATAGGATATGTTTTGGATGTTATGATATTAAGCTTTATTTTTTTTAAATTAAGACTTTAAAATATTAGATTGTTTTAATTTTTATAACATATATAAATATTTTTTTTCTTGGTGCATTTCAAAAAAATTATTTTTTACTATCAATGATTTTATCTTTTGTAAAATTTTCAATATTATTATTTAGAGTTTAAATATTTATTTTCAAATTTTTATATTTTGTCAAAAAAAACTTTGCAAAATTACACAACGATTTTTGAGTTTGGAACATTAAATGAATTTTAAATTTTTTTGACTACATCTAATATATTATTTATAAATAAAATATTTGAGTTTTTGTTACTATTTTTAAAAATTACTCAATAGATTTTTATAATTAAAATAAAAATAAATTTAAAATTAAATTGTATTTGTCATAAATATTTTAAATGAATTACTAAAATTTCATAGTTTTCTAATAACATATTTTAAATAGTATATGAACTAAAGTTTATTATATACTATTATATTTTGGTATGCAAAAAAATTTAAACAATATATTGTTGAGAGTTTTCAAAATAAATAAAAAGTTGTAGATATATATATATATATACATAAGTTTAACCTATATTAATACATTTATTTTGTATAACAATATTATTATAGTTTACGAATTTTCACCCATTTTAATGATGAGTGATAATTTCATTTAATTAAAATTTACAATTTTTTTTTAAAAAATTACCTATTTAATATAATTTTATCATATTTAATTCATGTAGAACTGCTCTTTTTACATAATCCCAGAATTTATTTATAGAATTTATAAAAAAAACATTATAGAATTTTTATTTTCTTGTTTTATAATAAAATATTAGTTAACATTGATTTATAATAATATTATATTACTAATTATGAAATTTATTAATGTGTTATTTCTAAAAAAGTATTTAAAATTTTAAGTAAGATTTTATTAGATTCTTTCACAACAAATTTTGTTTTAATAAAAAATAAATTTAAATTTAGGGTTGGTTTATTATTAATGTAAACTAGATTTCGACTCGCACAACCGCGCGGGTGTTCTTTTATCTTAAAATGCAATCTTATATATAATTGACATTTTAATTTTGAATTGATTATTCTTATTCTTTTAAGATTTTATTTTGGTAAAACTATTTTATTTTAATATTTTAAGGTCAATTACAATAATATGTACATATATTATTTGTAATGTGATCATGTTTATTACATGAATCAATTTTTATTTATTTATTTTTAAATCTAATTAGTTAATATCTTTGATTACATTTATACACATATTTATTTCAAAATTAGTTTATAGTTAAATAAAATGGTATTTTTTTCAAAGTTATATGATTTTTTTTCTATATACCAAATATAGGATCAAATAGCTATGAAATAATTGTATATTTATTTTATAAATTATCTGTATAATGTTTTACAATTATAAAGTAGAATAAATTATTTATGTTTATATATCACTGTGTATATGTCGATTAATTAAGTTTACAAAGTAGAAGAGCAGCATAAAATATTATTAAAGATATATAAATTCGTAATGAATGTTTAAAATATAAGAGCATTATAAACCATGTTACTGCATATTTACCTTCTTATTTGATCTATATTTGTAATGTTTTAAATTTTGTTATTATCATATGATCTAAAAACTTTATAAATAATATTTGTATATTGATCTTGAAATCTAGATGAAAAGATACATTATAATGATATTTTTAATTAAAACTGATTATATTTTAGCTAGAATTATATAAAATAATAATATCATATATTAAAATTAAGAAACATATATTTAGGAATGAAATCAGAAAAAAGATTTCATTAAAGATACTCTTATTTATTTGTTTAGAGAAAAATAAAATAAAATAATATTGTTATGTAAATAACAAAAATTATTAAAACAATTATTTAGGAGATAGTCAAACTTTAAAAAATGAGACATGAAGTGAGTTGTGACTTCTATTTTAATAGAATAGATAATCAAATATGTTATATTAACTATTTTTTTAAATAGTCTTACTATCACTTGTTAGTAGAAGATAAAAATATGACCCTAAATTAATAGATTAGATACTAAAATTAGTAAATCTTTTTAAGATTGAACCAACTTGGATTAAGAAAATTGGACCTGGATTTTCGTATTTCTACGGATAACGCAGGCTTTCCACGGTTCAGCGCCTAGACACACCGACCATAAGCTTTTGCCACGGTAACCTGCCGATTTACATTTAACCGACGATTGCTCGGCCAATCCGACGAGTTTTAGAACAAGGATATTTATCCTTTATATTTAATACGGAAATGATTATCTTTAAAAATTGTTCCACGAATCAAACGCTCTTCCCCAGATTTAAAGAACATTTTTTATTCCATATTGGAGGGTCCATGGGGTACCGAATAAGTGATACCTGAAAGATCTGATAGGAACCGAATACCAAGAACTCAACGATATTCAAGAAAAAGAAAATTTGTATATTAATAATTTTTTAAACAATCTCTCTAGATCTGTTTAATCTGATTTACTCAACGTTACAACTGGACTAGAGACGGACCAATTCTTTAATCTACAAAAACCCCTTTTATGGTGAACTTTCAGTTGCTTAACACAAAACAACCTTGGTCTAAAACACACTCTAGAACCAACGATCTCTCACCCAAAAACCCTTAACCTATTCTAATGCTGCCTCACATCTATATATACTGCACTCCGTATATCTTGTGATAGGCACGAATCTTCATTGAATCTTCTATCTTGCCTTCTCGCAGATACTCCTAGATTCGTGGAGTCTCTTATCTTCAACAACCGACTTTCTTCTGAGCTTATCCACCATGTGTCACACATCCCCTCGTGTGTGACACATAAGCGCAATACCGAATTCCACTTCGTCATTCACCCATGTGTAGACCCACATTTCTACTTGTGTTACACCATAGTAAACGCTCAATCCTTTCAAGCTTTCATTCTCCCCCTTTTTATCTTAATGTGACAACTCAAGCACCTGTAAGAACTTATCCAAAAACATGGCTAGTGCATATCAAGGCAAAGAAAATTCATAATCATAAGTTCAAAAGGCCAACACACACACAGTCAGTAGAACATGAAACATCAGAATTCAAACTAGAAACAATTCAACAACAAAAACACTGAAGTTGACTCTAAACACTACTCATCATCATCATCATTTCTTTCAACAACATGCACTGGAACCGCATCACCAATATTCTTCTCCCCTGCTTGAGTGCACAGTTAGATAAAAAAATGAGAAAGATAATCAAACACCAGAATCAGAGGACTTACTTCGACTCATGAGTTGAATGGTCATGCGGAGTAAGTCATGTGACTGTTTTGCAGTTATCCACCAGATTCTGGGTGGATTGCACTGACTCCAGACCAATTCCTACGTCCAGCGCGTGGCAATCTGGATTAAGACTGTAGGATGTCCCGTGACTTGTTCTTCATCCCCTCACAGCTGGGAAACTCGGCGTTGAGAGCTGCAGAAGTTGTTGGAATGAGAGTAGGAAATCCTATCCTTCGTTGAGTATCCTCTCGCGCTATTGCCATTGCAAAGAGTTGCTCATACACAAATGATCCGCAAATCAGCCCCTTCTTATGATGAGTGAGTAATAAACTTCAAACGATCAGCCTCATGGTTTGTATGATTCATGTGGCCATCTAGTTTGAGCAGCACAGTTTGTATAGAACCTGATTTGTGCGCTGCTGAGACACTTTAGAGCACAAACCTTATCCATCTTCGGTGATGTCCATCTCGTGAGAAAGGAGACAACCGAGTCGCCAAGTTCTCGAAGTGCATGTCATAAGTAAATCTCCAGGATGAGATCTCCATGCAAATTTAGCACGCGCTGGAGAGACTTCTACGTTATGTTCACGACGACTACACAATTATCTCCAC